>CAWUFW010003393.1:0-240000 GCA_963921515.1 Calotriton arnoldi
TGAAATAAAAGCTCCAGTAAACCAGACTCTTCGCGCTACAGCGATCGCCTGCGATGACAGGCAATTCAAGTTCTGCACTTCGCGCTACAGTAATGACAGCCTGCATTGACCATCAACATGAAGCGCCAGCAATGACTGTCTCCAACACCTGAACGTGTGTTTGTGCTAGAGGAACGACCGTCCATGACGCCCAATGGCTCCTAGCGCTACAATGATGACCATCTGTGATACACTTCCTGCTCCTCGTGGTCTCCTCCACCACAAACTCGACTCTTTGCGCCGGACTTTGAAGAGTTGACTTTTTTAGTGGGACTAATTTGGTCCCTATATCAGGCATGTGTTCCATCACGGTCGACCTGAACTTGTCACTTTCCCTTCAGGTCTAGCACGACCAGATGACAGCGAGTGATACTTTGTGCTTTACTTCCATTAAACTTTGAAACTGACTATCTCCGATTCCACTGTTTGGATTTTTTGTTGTTCTGGTATCATTTTATTTATAACAATTTTCTCTATTTTCCTAAGTTGATGTGGGATTTTTCTTGTGTTGTGTTTTCACTTTTTTACTGTTTGTGTGCTGCATAAATACTTAACACATTCCCTCTAAGTTAAGCCTGACTGCTTTTGTGCTAAGCTACCAGAGTGAATTTTGTGGTTCACTCTGACGGGGATTGTGGATGTTGCTTGAGAAGGGTCTTCAACCCCTCAATCAAAAACCCAATTTCCTACAACGCTCTTTTTAGGAGAAAAAACAAATGCCTTCTTGCACAGCACTTTTTTCCATTTTTCGCACACAAAAACAAATGTGGCTATATTGTGGCTATTTTCTCAGTTCTGTCCGGGGAATTTCCACACCACGGGTACCTTTGGAATTCCCAGGATCTTGGAAAAAGGATGCAAATGTGGCATGGATAGATTTTGTGGAAAAATGTTATTAAGATTTTAATACAAACTACCACAAACATCCAATAAAAGGACCTCGCATCAGGCTGGGGTAAGTCCTAACAGTGGAATGGAACACCATGGTATCTCTGCCTTCAATAACATTCTAGCACCTGCTTGCATGTAACCTTCTTCAGAATATCAGATTCTCTGCAAGATAAGGTATTTGTCTTAACACTGGAGACAATCTGCTAGCATTAGTAGCTAACCTCAGTGCTGCATTCAACACATATTTTAGGGTTCTCAAGATCACTCGAGGACCACCTCTAAGGATTGCATTTCCATGGCCCACCCTACAGAGTGTTAGGCCACCTTCTACTTTTCTGAATGACCAAATGGAACAAAAACATTTACACAGCATAACATGCATGGGAACTATGTACAACTTGCCAAATTATTGACATGTTTGTCCAAGTGCAAGGCCTTATCCAAGGTTAAGTCAAAGGGTTTTACCGGATTAGTTGTAAAGTCAATAAAATCCGTCAATCACACGAGTGCTAGAGCTTAGATGTGTGGTGGTAAGTACAATGCATGTGGAAGGTTCGGATTCTATAATGGGAACAGCCATCCCCACCTAGCTCAACTCGAGACAGGTATTCAAGTGAGTGACATTGAGCAAATGCATTGCACTTAAATAAATCGGTGTGTATGTGTGCATTGTGACATACAATAGCAGATGCCTAAGCCTCAGTGTCTCTGTTTGCCTCCATTTACATACTACAAAAGGCCGGTTAAAACATAAATGCTTGGGGAAGCAGATGTGCTAGACGAAAGACCAGCAAAATATTGAGAAGTATTATGATTGACAATTATGGATGGCTAAGAACAGATGCCAATGTTTAAACTTGATAGTAGGAATGGGGTTTACTAACTCTGGCAATTGATCTTTTTCCAGACCTAAACTAACATTGTCATGTGGGCAAATTAAGCAGAGTCCTTGACAGTTTCGCGCTCAAGGTAAAAAAAAAAAAAATGGGACCAGAACGTAAATGAAAATCCACAGTGAGGCTACACAATTACCAGGAGGCAAAAACATCTGAATTTAAGGAAATTAAATTGGAGTGAAGTAGTGGTCATGGCTGTGCATGCACCCCTCGATGAACAGAATCGTCATTTGCTGGTGCACCCTTGCACACAAAATTCCTTGCAAAACGTTTGATGGCAGACTAAGCAAGAGTTTTCTTGCAAGGGTGTTAGGGGTTTGTATGCGTTTGTATTTTTGAGCATCTTGAACAATATGCAGGATGTATTCTCACACTTGATTATACAGGTACACACTAATATAGTTCTTTTACTTTTGGAGCAAATTCCCTATGATGTATATTAGTGCGTTTTTCTCACCGTGTTAACTAAGCCTCAATTGGAGCCTAAATACTATGTTTTAAAAAATATTTCTTTATTGGTATTTCACATATTAGTACAGGATACATCGCAGCACACATCTTTAAACATCTCAGAACATCAGGTTAGGGCCCTCGCCCGTGCCGTAGGTTGATGAAGTAGCAGGACATGTTGGTATGTAGTGAAAAATGTATTATCATCAATATTAAAAGGTCGTCAACATTCGCCTGCACTACAGCAATGAATTACTGTACCGTGCTCCGACAAAGAAACTTAAAAATAACATGGTCAAACATAATTAACAAAAACGTCTATTGAACATTCAATCAATCAGGGAATTGTAAGCGCGCTACTCACCCGTGAGGGTCTCAAGCACCCAACCCCCCCCAACCCCCGGCCGCCATACCCTCCACCACCCCCCCCTCCATACCCTCCACCCCCACCCCCCCATACCTTCCACAATTAACTTCCAATCAGTTAGCAGGTCACACAGTGAGGAACAGCCTTGGTTCTGTATACAGTTCTTCTGTTACAATTCCTCAACATGGGTGGTCACTCATTCTCACGTATACATGCACCGTTTCCCCGTAATAGCAGCGCCATCCTGTCTTATTCGATCATCAACCAGTTTCAGGCTGAACACCCTCTGGGGGCTCCAGCAATGCTTGCGTCATTGTGCCCCAAGAAAACAAGGCATCTTCCGCCTTCATGTCCCGTCTAGTCCTTGGCATATCTGCCTCCTCTGCCCCAGCCCATTCGAGCAGATCTTTCCCCCAGGCCTCCTGTGTCGGCGGACGAGCACTTAGCCAGCTAATTGCTAGGCGCCTTTTTGCCACTGTAAGCCCCAGTATTGTGAAATGCCGGCTTAATTTATTTTTTCGGATTATCAGGGAGAAGTCCTAGCACACATTGGTTAATCTTATGTGGCACATCCCATCCTGTCACACGGTTAAGTTGGGATAATATCTCGAATCAGTAGGATACGATAACTGGGCATTGCCATATCACATGCAGGAAATCTGTCACTGTGGCACCACAATGAGCACAGCGTTGATCCCTAGTGGGGTATATGAAGTGCAGTCGCTTGGGGGATAGATAGGCCATATGGACCATATTGTATTGTGTCTGTTTAAACCCAGTGCATATTGACACTCTGCGAACCCCTGCATGTATTTTTGACCAGTCTTTGGGGGCGATGGGCTCGTCACTTACGCGCTGCCAGGTCTCTTCTATTCGTAACAGCGCCAGCCACCTGCACGGTATAAGTGTGTAATGAACCTGCATCCACCTGCCATCGATAACATATTCACCAGAGTTTGTGTGGGTTCGGGGCCTCAGGAAACATAAGCCATAGCTGGCATGCCATGGCTGCAATTTTGGCATATTGGAGGAACTGCCCGCCTCCCAGGTCAAATGTCTCTATTGCTTTCTGCAGGTTATGAATCGTCCCGCTGGGTAGAGGTCGGACAGCATTAGCAGCCCCCTTCCTGCCACTTATCAACCTCCATTAGTTGCCAGTTTGCTCAAATGGGAGTGTTAGATTTGGGGGTCTCTAGTTGGCAGAGGTAGGTACCTTTGTCCAAATAGGGACCCTTGCGTCTAGTCACTCCTAAAATAACCCCTGCTCACCCCCTTGGTAGCTTGGCACGAGCAGACAGGCTTATCTCAGAGGCAGTGTGTAAAGCATTTGTGAACACATACAGTAATCAAGTGACAACACTACAGATGGACACCACACCAGTTGTATATTAAAAATAAGTATCTTTTATATAGATTTAACACAAGACCACAAACGACAAAAATCCACTATACTGTACTTCAAAAATGGTAGAATTAGCTCAGTTCTCTTAAGATGGTAAATGCGACACTTTGAGTTCAATGTACCTTTGGATGCGTAACGCTATACAACGAAAGTGTTGCAGGGAAGGTGATGCGTTGGTTCCTTACACGCAAGAACGGTGATGCGTCGGGTCCCTACTGATGCGTAGGGGATGCGTCGGTTCTTCTCGGTGTGGGGAGGTGATGCGTCGGTTTCTTACTGCGCTTCCGTGGCGATGCGACCAGCAACGCCGTGATGCGATGAAGATCCGGTGCAATGAAACAAAGTTGGCGTCTTCTTCTTGATGCGACACGATGCGTGCACGCCCGACGGCCGTGCGGCGACTCAACGATTCTTCTGAGCCGCGACAGGCCCTGCGACACGCTTCCCGGTGATGCGGCGGCGTCTGATGCAACGTCGATCCTCTTCTCCGGCTATGCGAGGCGCTTCGCGATGTGATGCGACAGCTGCAGCGGCGACACCCTTCTTCAGCGATGCAACGACAGCGGCGGCGACACGCTTCTCCGATGATGCGGCGGCGTCTGATGCGACGTCGATCCTCTTCTCCGTCAATGCGAGGCGCTTCTGCATTGCGAAGCGACAGCGGCAGCGGCGGCACCCTTCTTCAGTGATGCGACGACAGCAGCTGCGGCGGCGACACGCTTCTTCTTCGTGAGTCGCGCTTCCAGCTCCTTGCGACACGCAGTCCCTCAGAAGGCCCAACACAACAGCAGGCACTTCACAAGAACTCTTGGGGAGCTGGTGGGTGAAGTCTGTTGTCCCTGAGACTTCAGCAGGAGGCAAGCTCTCTCTCAAGCCCTTGGAGATCTTTTACAAGTTGATGAAAGTACACACAAAGTTCCTTTCTTTGGCAGTCAGGCAACCACTGCAGGCCAATCCCCCAAACAGCACTCAGCTTAGGGATAGTCTCCTCCTCAGTTTCTCTGGTTCCTCTCTTCAGCAAAGGTTCTTCTTGTTTCCCAAAGTGATCTAAAGTTCTGGGGTCTGGGTCCCCTCTTTTATACTCATATTCTCTTTGTTCTCTGAAGGCAGAGAGGCCTTTGCCTAGTCCAAACCAGTTCTGGTCAGTCCTGGAGCACTTTGTTGACAAGACTCCTTCTTTCCTTTCACTGTGTAGGCCAGGGTCATCAGACGCACCACAGGAGGTGGACCCAGCATTGTGGAGGAAAGGCACAGCCCTATTCAGGTCCCAGGTGCAACTCCTCCCACCCATCTACATGCAGATCTCTCTATTCAGCCCTGTGCTGACTCACCCTGCCTCCTGGAATCCCCCAGCTCCTGTCACTCACAAACCAGACATGGAATACACAACCTAGCAGAGGCAGGCTTGGATAGTTAGGCAAGAAAATACCTACTTTCTAAAAGTGGTATTTTCAAACACAGAATGTTAAAACCAACTTCACTAAAAGATGTATTTTATCATTCTGAGTTCAGGCATACTAAATTTGTTTTTCTACCATGTTCCCTGGGTCAGTTAGGATTATAAGATGTAGTAATCAAACTGCCCATTCTGGCCTATGGGGAACAGGTAGCCTTGCAATAGTGAAAAACGAAAATGGCTGTAATTCACTATTAGGACATGCCACACACACCAGGGCATGTCCTACCTTATACTACAATGCACCCTGCCCTTGGGCCTACCATAGGGGTGTCTGATATGAAGAAAAGGGAAGGTTTAGGGACTGGCAAGTGGGTGTACTTGCCCAGTCAACATGGCAGTACCAGACTGCACACAGGCTCTGCAATGGCAGACCTGAGACACACTTTTACAGGCTGCTTCTGTGGGTGGCACAACCAGTGCTGCAAGCCCACCAGCAGCATTTGAGTCACAAGCCCCGGGCACAACCAGTGCACTGTACTAGGGTATGACAGTGAATCAAATAGGCCAAACATGGAGTCACTAATCCATACATCAATTTATAACAGAGAGCATATGCACTTTAGCACTGATCAGCAGTGGTAAAGTGCCCAGAGTCATAAAACAGCCAACAACAGGTCAGAAAAAATACAGGAGGAAGGCAAAAAGTTCAGGGATGAGCCTGCAACAAGGGCCAAGTCCAACAGGGAGCATTATCCAGGTATGGAGCATACGGTGCTCGCCTTCTCACTCACTGCACCGCTCTCTCCCAAAGTCTGCCCATCAGACAGATCGGATGCAGGAAATCGACAGGCGAGGCCCGCCCCTGCAGCAACAGTGCTCCAAGCTGGTGACTATCATGCGTGCCCTCTAGCAGTGACCTTTCCCAGCTGGGCTCACTATCTAGCCAGTGAACAGTTTGCTGCACGTGCTCTGCCAGATAGTGTAGTTCCAAATCTGGAACCTCCATCCCTCCTCTGTCCCATTCCCTCTTAAGGGTATTAAGACCTAGTCTACATCTCTTGCCAGCCCATAGGAGTTCTACCAACACAGAGCCCAGTTCCCGAATCACCCCCTGAGGGATCTCGTACATAGCACCCTGCAGTACATACAAGCAGCCAGGTAATATCCCCATTTTTATGAGCGCTATTTTCCCCATCAGGGATCATTTTAAGGTGTTCCAGAAGTGAATTGAGGGGCACAAATTATTGAGCACTCAGCCCATATTTAATTCATGTCAGCTGCTCTCCATGTGTGATCTGGATGCCTAGATATTTGATAGTGTCCACCTTCCAGGGCAGAGCCGATTCTGGGAGTTGGTCCACGGGTAGGCCCGTTTGCTGACCCAGCAAGAAAAGGGCGGACTTGGCCTTGTTAATTCAGAGCCCCAAAAATTTCAAAAATTCTCTCATAATGTTGAGCAGTAGCAGGCCAGATATATCCAGCTGGCGCAAATAGATCATGGCATCATCCACATACAGTGATATTATGTGCTCTGTACTGCTGACCTGTATGCCCCATCCACGGAGGGTCTGCCTAAGCCAACAATCATTGATTGCCTGCTGTGTGTGCACAACGTGCCCCCACCGGTCTCTGACTACCAAGATAGGTTGCACCGCAGTCTCAGATTTAATCAGTCGTGCCAGTAAGCGACCAGTCTTATCATCCTCCATGTACCAACTCCTCCGCCCTGTACCACAAATGTGCTTTTCCAGTTGGTCCCAAAGTCTGCATACCCTATGACGCTGTCTATCCCAATACTTTAAGACCTCTGAGTTTGTGGACAGTGCTCTTTCCAGTGCTGCCTCCTGTCGAGTTAGGTTGCCCTCCAGCATTCAGCGTTTACAGACCGTGGAAGCCAGACACACCCCGCGAAGCACCACCTTCATGGCATCCCACTCCACCACCCTGCTGCCTGCACTTTCCCAGTTGTATTCAAAGTATTGTGTAAGGGTTTCTGACAGCGTAGCCGTGAAGGCCTGATGCATCAGTGCGCCTGCAGTAAGCCTCCACATGGTACCTGCAGCGTTTTCGTTCCAGCGAATATGTGATCAGAAGCGGTGAGTGGTGTGAGTGGTCCGATATATACCGGGCCACCAGATCCCTCACGAGTCTCGAGCCCCGATGTAGAGTTCAGCAATCCACGCTGGCCTAGCCCTTGTACTGTTACCAACCAAGGAGTATAGGTTACACAACCAGTTCTATATCCATTCAGAAAGTTTTAGTCCCCATAAGAACTTGGGGATTTGAGTAGTCTGTTCCAATGGCGTGCCACACCGTCAACATGAGGCATTCCCTGGGTTGTAGCACAAACCTCCATAGGCCATCTGTCCATTCACTGCCCCCTTCACAGTTCCGTTGCTCTGGGTCTCTTGGGCTAGGCACAGTAGTGAGAAGGGGTTCTGTGTCTCCAGAGGCACATTCTCAGCCTTTAGGGTGTCGTCCGAGCAGACCAGGATATGTTCCCCCACCTCAGCAGGGGATCTGGACTGTTTTGTGGACGCTGCTCGGTTCCTGGCCAATCTGCGCATCCCACAATGTCTTGGTTCTTGCCATTCAGAATTCCGTTCTTCTTGTCTCAGGCCTAAGGATTACAGCCAGTATCCTGCCTCCTGAGGCGATTCGTAGAAGTACACCTTGACTCCATGTTGCATGCAGAGGTTGGCCAGGAACATCAAGCTGCATTATTATATTATGTTCTCGCATCTGTCTTTTGACCGACATAAAGTTCTAACAGAGATGTTGGACTCTCCAGTTGGGAAAAATTTGTATGGTTTTTTCTCCATAGCGTATGGGGCTATAGGCACGTACAGGTTGGAGAATTGCGTCTCTGTCTCTATAATTGTACATGCAGGCTATAAGCACGCTAGGTGGTGCACCAGTGCATAGCATGGGCACCAGCGCCCTATGAGCACATCCTAAGGAAAAGAATTGAAAGATGTTTGGGTTTGAGCTCAGTAGCAATCCATTCTTCAAGAAAGAGTTCGGCGGATGGGCCCTCTTCTCATTCAGGGAACGCAAGGAATCATAGGTTATTCCATCTGGAGCGCCCTTCAGCAACCTCCAGTTGCTCTTCCATTTGCGTTGCACTGCATTTTAGGCCTGCTACCGTCGCCTGAAGTTCTTTCAGAGGGTGGCAACCTCCTCCTCAGTACTTGTGACTCTCTCCACAACCTTGCAGAGATCCAGTCTCAGATGATTTATGTCCATGGCCATTGTGTCCTTTTTAGTCTCCTGTGTAACGCTGGAGCCCTGTATAGTTGCCAGGATTTCTGCTGTGCCCTGAACTGGTTCCCTCCACTCCAGGATTAGTCGGCTTCCCTGTCCCATCTCCTGGGGACCAGGGCCAGATATGGTATATTGTACAATTTTGTTGGATTGTGCTCACTTTTGGGCCTTGTCTTTCACCATTGTGTGGTCTAAGCAGGAGTACAGGGCAATAGGGAGGTGTTCAGACCGCAAACCACCGCAGGAGGTGCCACCATCCAGCCAGGCACCACCACCACCTGTACCTGCACAGGGAATTGCGTCTGTGGTCTCTAAACTGTCACCCAGGTAAACTCCATCTCCGCTCCAGTCTCTCAGCAAGGTTCGATATGCGTCTAGCTCCCTCACAGACACCCATCTCATCTGGTCTCATAGGTGTGTATTAGCAATTGGAGTGCCCCCTCATGCAGGTTATAACATCACCTCAAGCACCGTGAATGTTCACCTAGATTCCACAGTGTGTCTCACAGCCACCAGGGTATACTCTCCCAGCAGTCTCGCATTCCCAGACAGCAATGGGAGCGTATAGTTAGCTCCTTTTAGCACCAGCGGGCAAACGCAGCCACTCCTGTTGCAGACACTGTAGGGATGGATTACTCCCTCTATTTAGGTTGCAGAGGGCCACTTCTAGTCCAAGCACCGGGCTGGCTTCCTCACAGTCAGCTAAACACTTAACTTCTGGCCTTGGCTCTACTGCGGCGAGGAGTCTTCACCCCCAGGCACAGAGAGCAGTCTCTCTTTTTCACAGGCCCAGCATTGCAGCCCAATGCGAGCCCCCGCAGCTACAGTTATGTTAAAGTGAGCATCTCAGGTGGATCATAATTGCTGCTGTCAGGGTCCCACCGTCTCGGCCCAAGCATCACCAGGCCATCCGTGTCCCCAGTTGTGTGTGGCCCCAAGCACCATGGTGTCCTCAGCCTCCGTAGGTGGCCAGTAAGACCTAGCCTCGCTGTTAGCCCCAGTGGTGATGTACCTGCACTGCACTCTGCCCAGGCACACCACCAGTCCTTGTTGCGGGCCCCCCGTCTAGTCCCCTAAGATCACCTCACCGCACAGCTGCATCTCAGTTGCTGGGGAGAATATACAGCATTGCCGAGAGTGTGGTGAGCTCAGTTCTGGCATCTCAAGTCGCTGGCACTATCAGCGGTTCATCTCTCCCAGGGCCGCCATCTTGGGTATCACCTCAGGCGGGCTCTGGCACTCATTCTGAGACCCTAATTCTCAGGCCCGATGCTCAGGCCATCAAGAGCTCATGCATCAACAGCCTGCCTGTGCTGCGATCCCCAGGCAACTCGTCGCCGTAGTGGTCCGGCATCTTGGGGCCCACCATCACCGTCCAAGCATCACCAGGCCGCTCTCGCCTCCAAGAATGTATAGTCTGCAGGCACCACAGTTTTTTAAGTCTTTGTAGGCAGTCAGCAAGCCCAGTCATATGTGTGCTTATTGGCTCCAGTGGCGTCTACACTTTTGCGCATTCCAGCCTGGAGCGCCACTGTTTCGTGTCGCGGGGACCCCCCTTCACCCGCCAGGATCAACTTGCCGCTCACCTGTGCCTCAATTGCTGGGTAAGAGAGTGCCAGGGGTGCCACGGGCACCATGTTAGTGTCCTGAGTCGCAGGTTCCATCAGTGGCTCACTGCCCCCAGGGCCGCCATCTCGGGTGACACCTCCGGCGGGCTCTGCGGCTCAATCTGGGTCTCCTTCAATTGCTCCCGTGCCACTCCGCTTCCCAAGGGATACAGTGTTGGGGTTGTAGCAGCACCTCCCGCTGCAGTCGGCTTCTGGTCTGCGGGCCACATGTCTCCGGAGTCTCGCCGTCCTCCAGTAGCGCTACCTCACACAGGACTGCTCCACAGTTGGACCTCTATGGGAGCCTTTCCCTCCACCTCACAGCAGTGTGGGCTACTTTTTGGGGGACTGATGGGAGCTCCAGGGCACCTATATGCGTTCTCCCTCGTCTGTGGGGTTACAATGCCTTAGGCGTATCAGGATGTGGCAGGATTATGCTCTCCTTGGTGGGAGCTACAGCAGGGCACATCTAGTCGGCCATCTTGCTTGGCCACACCCCACCCAAATTGCTATCTTGTTCAATATTGATGTCACCTTTATCACTCTTGTCCTCCCACCGCACATCTCAATGCCTGTCGGTTCTGCAGCATGTAGTCAAGCAGATTAGTTTGTTAATTCCACTCTCATTGTTCATGCTGTTTTCAATTAACTTTTCCATGCTCAGTCATAGAATTGCAAATATTTCTTCAAGGTCTTTCCGCTAGATCACTGTGCCCTATTCATTCAAATGACACAGTGTTATTTATGTATCTAGTTTGTTCTAGCATCTTCGGGTGACATTAGCATGTAAGGGGCAGAATAAATATTCATGTAGTGGTCTAGTGCTTAGGTGTTGGGGAAATATGGCGTTTAATAAGTCTTTGCTCTAATTTGCTGATTGAATGATACATTTGCTCACAGCACCATGATTCTTCAGTTTTGTTAATTTCAGATGCAAAAATAATGTATAAAAACACACAATTTTGAGAGTGAGACAGAGACTTTCCTGCTCTACTAGGGGTGCTGTCCATTTCTTCCCCAATTTTGCTGCCCACTTGGGATTTAAACTAATTCTAATTTTGCCTTTCTCTGTAATGCCCTATACATTGAGAGCCTTCATGGCATTGACTCTGTATCATCTTACTATTGAGGTATGTAATAAAATCCTTCAACCATTCCTCTGATCTAGAACTCAGTTACTGAGTAGGCTTATTCACTTAACTGACTATATTTCTGATATGTTGGATGCATTGGGAGGTACCAAAGTAGAGGTACATATTGCCTCATGAAATTGAGTTTTAATACCATCTCCGAATCACGAATTGTGGGCAGTCTGATTGAAATGGATTTTGGGGTGTCTAAAATTGGGGGGTCCCCAGCACCCACAAATTTGGAAGCAGAGGATGGTTGACCGTTAAAGAGCATCTCTTTTCTTCTATAGAAATGTCCCTTTTCATCCTTTCCTTAGTGTTAGTGGATTTTCCGGTGGAGACTTTCATGGTGGATTTTGCCCTGAACGTGACTTGCAGAGCTGTTCCTGAATAATTTGGGTTGTGAGTGTGAATACGGCATGATGATTCTGGTGATTGAGAGTGCTCTTGGTGTGTTATTGCAGAGTTGAAATTTGTTTTGCATGATGGAATGTTATGCTGTGTGTGAGGTTTTTGATCATGCGATGTTGATTTTGGGTTTAACCCCTTCGCTGCTAGGCCTTTTCCCCTCCTGTGCTAAGCCTTTTTTTGGCTATTTGGGGTAGTGCGCGCTTAGGCCCCTGTAACTTTTTGACCACATAAGGTATCCATGCCAAATTTGCGTCCTTTTTTCTAACAACATGGGGATTGTAAAGGTACCCAGGGTTTGTGGATTCCCCTGGAGGGACCCAGAAATTAGTCAAAATACAGCTAAATTTTGTTTTTTTTGGGAAAAATGCGAAAAAAGGGCTACAGATGAAAGCGTCTTGATTTTTCCCTGCAAATGGCATCAAAAAAGGGGTTGTGGTGCTGAAATCACCATCTTCCCAGCTTTCAGGGACAAGCAGACTTTTGTCAGAAAACCAACTTTTTTTACACAGTTTTGGCATTTTTCTGGGACATAGCCTATTTTTGCTATTTTTTGTGCTTTCAACCTCCTTCCAGTTAATGGTAGAAATGGGTATGAAACCAATAATGGATCCTGGAAATCCATACATTTCTGAAAAGTAGACAAAATTCTGAATTCAGCAAGGGGTCATTTGTGTAGATCCTTAAAGTTTTCCTTATAGAAACTAACAGTTAAATAAAGGAAAAATTGAAAATTAGTTGAAAAAAACAGCCATTTGTGTCAACGTTTTCACCTGTAACTTCTTCTAATTATGACAGCTATTTGAAGGCAATATACCGTTATATCCGCTGGACCTTTCTGGTTGTGGGGATATATAGGACTTGTAGGTTCACCAAGAACCCGACGAACCCAGAGCCAATAATTGAGCAGCATCTTGCAATGGTTTTTTATTATGTACCGGGTATATAGCAATTATTTTGGGAAAATGTATACATGGAAAAATTGTTATGAAAGACACCTATGTATTTCTGAAATGGGAACAAAATGTAGATTTTAGAAACAGTAGATATTTGCACATTTCCGAAATTGGGAGTACCCATACTAGCATGAGAATTATAGGTCATTTTTCAAAATGACTTATTTTTTACACATTGTCTTTCATTTGGAAGGCAGAAATGCATCGAAAGTCAATAGGTAATAACAGTTGCTCTACAATTCTGTGTTACCCTAAGTCTCCCGATAAAAATGGTACCTCACTTGTGTGGGTAGCCCTTGTGCCCACAACAGGAAATGGCTCAAAATGCAACGTGGACGTACCACATTTTCACAATGAAAAATTACCCTTTTTTTGCAAAGTGCCTAGGTGTAGTTTTTGAACCCTAGCTCTGCCGTGCCCTAGGGAAACCTAGCAAACCTATACATTTTTGAAAACTAGACACCCAGGGGAATCCAGGATGGAGTGACTTGACTTCCTCCCACCAGGTTCTGTTACCCAGAATCCCTTGCAAACCTAAAGAATTGTCCAAAAAAAAAACATTTTCCCCACATTTCTGTGGTGGAAAGTTTTGGAATCTGCGTGGATCCACAAATTTCCACACACCCCGCGTTCCCCAAAGTCTTACAAGAAAAATGGTACCTCACTTGTGTGGGTCGGCCTAGTGCCTGCGACAGGAAACGGCTCAAAACGCAACGTGGTCACACCTCAATTTCGCAGTGAAAAATGACCCTTTTTTGGCAAAGTGCCTAGCTGTAGTTTTTGAACCCTAGCTCTGCCGGCACCTAGGGAAACCTAGCAAACCTATACATTTTTGAAAACTAGACACCCAGGGGAATCCAGGATGGGGTGACTTGACTGCCTCCCACCAGGTTCTGTTACCCAGAATCCCTTGCAAACATAAAAAATTGTCAAAAAACCAAATTTTCCCCACATTTCTGTAGTGGAAAGTTCTGGAATCTGCGTGGATCCACAAATTTCCACCCACCCCGCGTTCCCCAAAGTCTTACGAGAAAAATGGTACCTCACTTGTGTGGGTCGGCCTAGTGCCTGCGACAGGAAACTGCGCAAAACGCAACGTGGTCACACCTCAATTTCGCAGTGAAAAATTACCCTTTTTAGGCAAAGTGCCTAGCTGTAGTTTTTGAACCCTAGCTCTGCCGGCACCTAGGGAAACCTAGCAAACCTATAAATTTTTGAAAACTAGACACCCAGGGGAATCCAGGATGGGGTGACTGGACTGCCTCCCACCAGGTTCTGTTACCCAGAATCCCTTGCAAACCTAAAAAATTATCAAAAAAACCACATTTTCCCCACATTTCTGTGGTGGAAAGTTCTGGTATCTGCGTGGATCCACAAATTTCCACCCACCCCGCGTTCCCCAAAGTCTTCTGAGAAAAATGGTACCTCACTTGTGTGGGTCGGCCTAGTGCCCGCGACAGGAAACGGCGCAAAACGCAACGTGGTCACACCTCAATTTCGCAGTGAAAAATGACCCTTTTTTTGCAAAGTGCCTAGCTGTAGTTTTTGAACCCTACCTCTGCCGGCACCTAGGGAAACCTAGCAAACCTATACATTTTTGAAAACTAGACAACCAGGGGAATCCAGGATGGGGTGACTTGACTGCCTCCCACCAGGTTCTGTTACCCAGAATCCCTTGCAAACATAAACAATTGTCCAAAAAAACACATTTACCCCACATTTCTGTGGTGGAAAGTTCTGGAATCTGCGTGGATCCACAAATTTCCACCCACCCCGTGTTCCCCAAAGTCTTACGAGAAAAATGGTACCTCACTTGTGTGGGTCGGCCTAGTGCCTGCGACAGGAAACGGCGCAAAACGCAACGTGGTCACACCTCAATTTCGCAGTGAAAAATGACCCTTTTTTGGCAAAGTGCCTAGCTGTAGTTTTTGAACCCTACCTCTGCCGGCACCTAGGGAAACCTAGCAAACCTATACATTTTTGAAAACTAGACACCCAGGGGAATCCAGGATGGGGTGACTGGACTGCCTCCCACCAGGTTCTGTTACCCAGAATCCCTTGCAAACATAAAAAATTGTCAAAAAAACCACATTTTCACCACATTTCTGTGGTGGAAAGTTCTGGAATCTGCGTGGATCCACAAATTTCCACCCACCCCGCGTTCCCCAAAGTCTTACGAGAAAAATGGTACCTCACTTGTGTGGGTCGGCCTAGTGCCTGCGACAGGAAACGGCGCAAAACGCAACGTGGTCACACCTCAATTTCGCTGTGAAAAATGACCCTTTTTTTGCAAAGTGCCTAGCTGTAGTTTTTGAACCCTACCTCTGCCGGCACCTAGGGAAACCTAGAAAAGCTATACTTTTTTGAAAACTAGACACCCAGGGGAATCCAGGATGGGGTGACTTGACTGCCTCCCACCAGGTTCTGTTACCCAGAATCCCTTGCAAACATAAAAATTGTCAAAAAAACCACATTTTTCCCACATTTCTGTGGTGGAAAGTTCTGGAATCTGCGTGGATCCACAAATTTCCACCCACCCCGCGTACCCCAAAGTCTTACGAGAAAAATGGTACCTCACTTGTGTGGGTCGGCCTAGTGCCTGCGACAGGAAACGGCGCAAAACGCAACGTGGTCACACCTCAATTTCGCAGTGAAAAATGACCCTTTTTTGGCAAAGTGCCTAGCTGTAGTTTTTTAACCCTACCTCTGCCGGCACCTAGGGAAACCTAGCAAACCTATACATTTTTGAAAACTAGACACCCAGGGGAATCCAGGATGGGGTGACTTGACTGCCTCCCACCAGGTTCTGTTACCCAGAATCCCTTGCAAACATAACAAAATTGTCAAAAAAAACACATTTTCCCCACATTTCTGTGGTGGAAAGTTCTGGAATCTGCGTGGATCCACAAATATCCACCCACCCCGCGTTCCCCAAAGTCTTACGAGAAAAATGGTACCTCACTTGTGTGGGTCGGCCTAGTGCCTGCGACAGGAAACGGCTCAAAACGCAACGTGGTCACACCTCAATTTCGCAGTGAAAAATAACCCTTTTTTGGCAAAGTGCCTAGCTGTAGTTTTTTAACCCTAGCTCTGCCGGCACCTAGGGAAACCTAGCAAACCTATACATTTTTGAAAACTAGACACCCAGGGGAATCCAGGATGGGGTGACTTGACTGCCTCCCACCAGGTTCTGTTACCCAGAATCCCTTGCAAACATAATAAATTGTCAAAAAAACCACATTTTCCCCACATTTCTGTGGTGGAAAGTTCTGGAATCTGCGTGGATCCACAAATTTCCACCCACCCCGCGTTCCCCAAAGTCTTACGAGAAAAATGGTACCTCACTTGTGTGGGTCGGCCTAGTGCCTGCGACAGGAAACGGCGCAAAACGCAACGTGGTCACACCTCAATTTCGCAGTGAAAAATGACCCTTTTTTGGCAAAGTGCCTAGCTGTAGTTTTTGAACCCTAGCTCTGCCGGCACCTAGGGAAACCTAGCAAACCTATACATTTTTGAAAACTAGACACCCAGGGGAATCCAGGATGGGGTGACTTGACTGCCTCCCACCAGGTTCTGTTACCCAGAATCCCTTGCAAACCTAAAACATTATCAAAAAAACCACATTTTCCCCACATTTCTGTGGTGGAACGTTCTGGTATCTGCGTGGATCCACAAATTTCCACCCACCCCGCGTTCCCCAAAGTCTTCTGAGAAAAATGGTACCTCACTTGTGTGGGTCGGCCTAGTGCCCGCGACAGGAAACGGCGCAAAACGCAACGTGGTCACACCTCAATTTCGCAGTGAAAAATGACCCTTTTTTGGCAAAGTGCCTAGCTGTAGTTTTTGAACCCTACCTCTGCCGGCACCTAGGGAAACCTAGCAAACCTATACATTTTTGAAAACTAGACAACCAGGGGAATCCAGGATGGGGTGACTTGACTGCCTCCCACCAGGTTCTGTTACCCAGAATCCCTTGCAAACATAAACAATTGTCCAAAAAACACATTTACCCCACATTTCTGTGGTGGAAAGTTCTGGAATCTGCGTGGATCCACAAATTTCCACCCACCCCGTGTTCCCCAAAGTCTTACGAGAATAATGGTACCTCACTTGTGTGGGTCGGCCTAGTGCCTGCGACAGGAAACGGCGCAAAACACAACGTGGTCACACCTCAATTTCGCAGTGAAAAATGACCCTTTTTTGGCAAAGTGCCTAGCTGTAGTTTTTGAACCCTACCTCTGCCGGCACCTAGGGAAACCTAGCAAACCTATACATTTTTGAAAACTAGACACCCAGGGGAATCCAGGATGGGGTGACTGGACTGCCTCCCACCAGGTTCTGTTACCCAGAATCCCTTGCAAACATAAAAAATTGTCAAAAAAAACACATTTTCCCCACATTTCTGTGGTGGAAAGTTCTGGAATCTGCGTGGATCCACAAATTTCCACCCACCCCGCGTTCCCCAAAGTCTTACGAGAAAAATGGTACCTCACTTGTGTGGGTCGGCCTAGTGCCTGCGACAGGAAACGGCGCAAAACGCAACGTGGTCACACCTCAATTTCGCAGTGAAAAATGACCCTTTTTTGCAAAGTGCCTAGCTGTAGTTTTTGAACCCTACCTCTGCCGGCACCTAGGGAAACCTAGAAAAGCTATACATTTTTGAAAACTAGACACCCAGGGGAATCCAGGATGGGGTGACTTGACTGCCTCCCACCAGGTTCTGTTACCCAGAATCCCTTGCAAACATAAAAAATTGTCAAAAAAACCACATTTTTCCCACATTTCTGTGGTGGAAAGTTCTGGAATCTGCGTGGATCCACAAATTTCCACCCACCCCGCGTACCCCAAAGTCTTACGAGAAAAATGGTACCTCACTTGTGTGGGTCGGCCTAGTGCCTGCGACAGGAAACGGCGCAAAACGCAACGTGGTCACACCTCAATTTCGCAGTGAAAAATGACCCTTTTTTGGCAAAGTGCCTAGCTGTAGTTTTTTAACCCTACCTCTGCCGGCACCTAGGGAAACCTAGCAAACCTATACATTTTTGAAAACTAGACACCCAGGGGAATCCAGGATGGGGTGACTTGACTGCCTCCCACCAGGTTCTGTTACCCAGAATCCCTTGCAAACATAACAAAATTGTCAAAAAAACCACATTTTCCCCACATTTCTGTGGTGGAAAGTTCTGGAATCTGCGTGGATCCACAAATATCCACCCACCCCGCGTTCCCCAAAGTCTTACGAGAAAAATGGTACCTCACTTGTGTGGGTCGGCCTAGTGCCTGCGACAGGAAACGGCTCAAAACGCAACGTGGTCACACCTCAATTTCGCAGTGAAAAATGACCCTTTTTTGGCAAAGTGCCTAGCTGTAGTTTTTGAACCCTAGCTCTGCCGGCACCTAGGGAAACCTAGCAAACCTATACATTTTTGAAAACTAGACACCCAGGGGAATCCAGGATGGGGTGACTTGACTGCCTCCCACCAGGTTCTGTTACCCAGAATCCCTTGCAAACATAATAAATTGTCAAAAAAAACACATTTTCCCCACATTTCTGTGGTGGAAAGTTCTGGAATCTGCGTGGATCCACAAATTTCCACCCACCCCGCGTTCCCCAAAGTCTTACGAGAGAAATGGTACCTCACTTGTGTGGGTCGGCCTAGTGCCTGCGACAGGAAACGGCGCAAAACGCAACGTGGTCACACCTCAATTTCGCAGTGAAAAATGACCCTTTTTTGGCAAAGTGCCTAGCTGTAGTTTTTGAACCCTAGCTCTGCCGGCACCTAGGGAAACCTAGAAAACCTATACATTTTTGAAAACTAGACACCCAGGGGAATCCAGGATGGGGTGACTTGACTGCCTCCCACCAGGTTCTGTTACCCAGAATCCCTTGCAAACATAACAAATTGTCAAAAAAAACACATTTTCCCCACATTTCTGTGGTGGAAAGTTCTGGAATCTGCGTGGATCCACAAATTTCCACCCACCCCGTGTTCCCCAAAGTCTTACGAGAAAAATGGTACCTCACTTGTGTGGGTCGGCCTAGTGCCTGCGACAGAAAACTGCGCAAAACGCAACGTGGTCACACCTCAATTTCGCAGTGAAAAATGACCCTTTTTTGGCAAAGTGCCTAGCTGTAGTTTTTAACCCTAGCTCTGCCGGCACCTAGGGAAACCTAGCAAACCTATACATTTTTGAAAACTAGACACCCAGGGGAATCCAGGATGGGGTGACTTGACTGCCTCCCACCAGGTTCTGTTACCCAGAATCCCTTGCAAACATAAACAATTGTCCAAAAAAACACATTTTCCCCACATTTCTGTGGTGGAAAGTTTTGGAATCTGCGTGGATCCACAAATTTCCACCCACCCCGTGTTCCCCAAAGTCTTACGAGAAAAATGGTACCTCACTTGTGTGGGTCGGCCTAGTGCCTGCGACAGGAAACGGCGCAAAACGCAACGTGGTCACACCTCAATTTCGCAGTGAAAAATGACCCTTTTTTGGCAAAGTGCCTAGCTGTAGTTTTTTAACCCTACCTCTGCCGGCACCTAGGGAAACCTAGCAAACCTATACATTTTTGAAAACTAGACACCCAGGGGAATCCAGGATGGGGTGACTGGACTGCCTCCCACCAGGTTCTGTTACCCAGAATCCCTTGCAAACATAAAAAACTGTCAAAAAAACACATTTTCCCACATTTCTGTGGTGGAAAGTTCTGGAATCTGCGTGGATGCACAAATTTCCACCCACCCCGCGTTCCCCAAAGTCTTACGAGAAAAATGGTACCTCACTTGTGTGGGTCGGCCTAGTGCCTGCGACAGGAAACGGCGCAAAACGCAACGTGGTCACACCTCAATTTCGCAGTGAAAAATGACCCTTTTTTTGCAAAGTGCCTAGCTGTAGTTTTTGAACCCTACCTCTGCCGGCACCTAGGGAAACCTAGCAAACCTATACATTTTTGAAAACTAGACACCCAGGGGAATCCAGGATGGGGTGACTTGACTGCCTCCCACCAGGTTCTGTTACCCAGAATCCCTTGCAAACATAAAACATTGTCAAAAAAACCACATTTTCCCCACATTTCTGTGGTGGAAAGTTCTGGAATCTGCGTGGATCCACAAATTTCCACCCACCCCGCGTACCCCAAAGTCTTACGAGAAAAATGGTACCTCACTTGTGTGGGTCGGCCTAGTGCCTGTGACAGGAAACGGCTCAAAACGCAACGTGGTCACACCTCAATTTCGCAGTGAAAAATGACCCTTTTTTGGCAAAGTGCCTAGCTGTAGTTTTTGAACCCTAGCTCTGCCGGCACCTAGGGAAACCTAGCAAACCTATACATTTTTGAAAACTAGACACCCAGGGGAATCCAGGATGGGGTGACTTGACTGCCTCCCACCAGGTTCTGTTACCCAGAATCCCTTGCAAACATAATAAATTGTCAAAAAAACCACATTTTCCCCACATTTCTGTGGTGGAAAGTTCTGGAATCTGCGTGGATCCACAAATTTCCACCCACCCCGCGTTCCCCAAAGTCTTACGAGAAAAATGGTACCTCACTTGTGTGGGTCGGCCTAGTGCCTGCGACAGGAAACGGCGCAAAACGCAACGTGGTCACACCTCAATTTCGCAGTGAAAAATGACCCTTTTTTGGCAAAGTGCCTAGCTGTAGTTTTTGAACCCTAGCTCTGCCGGCACCTAGGGAAACCTAGCAAACCTATACATTTTTGAAAACTAGACACCCAGGGGAATCCAGGATGGGGTGACTTGACTGCCTCCCACCAGGTTCTGTTACCCAGAATCCCTTGCAAACCTAAAACATTATCAAAAAAACCACATTTTCCCCACATTTCTGTGGTGGAACGTTCTGGTATCTGCGTGGATCCACAAATTTCCACCCACCCCGCGTTCCCCAAAGTCTTCTGAGAAAAATGGTACCTCACTTGTGTGGGTCGGCCTAGTGCCCGCGACAGGAAACGGCGCAAAACGCCGCGTGGTCACACCTCAATTTCGCAGTGAAAAATGACCCTTTTTTTGCAAAGTGCCTAGCTGTAGTTTTTGAACCCTACCTCTGCCGGCACCTAGGGAAACCTAGCAAACCTATACATTTTTGAAAACTAGACAACCAGGGGAATCCAGGATGGGGTGACTTGACTGCCTCCCACCAGGTTCTGTTACCCAGAATCCCTTGCAAACATAAACAATTGTCCAAAAAAACACATTTACCCCACATTTCTGTGGTGGAAAGTTCTGGAATCTGCGTGGATCCACAAATTTCCACCCACCCCGTGTTCCCCAAAGTCTTACGAGAATAATGGTACCTCACTTGTGTGGGTCGGCCTAGTGCCTGCGACAGGAAACGGCGCAAAACACAACGTGGTCACACCTCAATTTCGCAGTGAAAAATGACCCTTTTTTGGCAAAGTGCCTAGCTGTAGTTTTTGAACCCTACCTCTGCCGGCACCTAGGGAAACCTAGCAAACCTATACATTTTTGAAAACTAGACACCCAGGGGAATCCAGGATGGGGTGACTGGACTGCCTCCCACCAGGTTCTGTTACCCAGAATCCCTTGCAAACATAAAAAATTGTCAAAAAAAAACACATTTTCCCCACATTTCTGTGGTGGAAAGTTCTGGAATCTGCGTGGATCCACAAATTTCCACCCACCCCGCGTTCCCCAAAGTCTTACGAGAAAAATGGTACCTCACTTGTGTGGGTCGGCCTAGTGCCTGCGACAGGAAACGGCGCAAAACGCAACGTGGTCACACCTCAATTTCGCAGTGAAAAATGACCCTTTTTTTGCAAAGTGCCTAGCTGTAGTTTTTGAACCCTACCTCTGCCGGCACCTAGGGAAACCTAGAAAAGCTATACATTTTTGAAAACTAGACACCCAGGGGAATCCAGGATGGGGTGACTTGACTGCCTCCCACCAGGTTCTGTTACCCAGAATCCCTTGCAAACATAAAAAATTGTCAAAAAAACCACATTTTTCCCACATTTCTGTGGTGGAAAGTTCTGGAATCTGCGTGGATCCACAAATTTCCACCCACCCCGCGTACCCCAAAGTCTTACGAGAAAAATGGTACCTCACTTGTGTGGGTCGGCCTAGTGCCTGCGACAGGAAACGGCGCAAAACGCAACGTGGTCACACCTCAATTTCGCAGTGAAAAATGACCCTTTTTGGCAAAGTGCCTAGCTGTAGTTTTTTAACCCTACCTCTGCCGGCACCTAGGGAAACCTAGCAAACCTATACATTTTTGAAAACTAGACACCCAGGGGAATCCAGGATGGGGTGACTTGACTGCCTCCCACCAGGTTCTGTTACCCAGAATCCCTTGCAAACATAACAAAATTGTCAAAAAACCACATTTTCCCCACATTTCTGTGGTGGAAAGTTCTGGAATCTGCGTGGATCCACAAATATCCACCCACCCCGCGTTCCCCAAAGTCTTACGAGAAAAATGGTACCTCACTTGTGTGGGTCGGCCTAGTGCCTGCGACAGGAAACGGCTCAAAACGCAACGTGGTCACACCTCAATTTCGCAGTGAAAAATGACCCTTTTTTGGCAAAGTGCCTAGCTGTAGTTTTTGAACCCTAGCTCTGCCGGCACCTAGGGAAACCTAGCAAACCTATACATTTTTGAAAACTAGACACCCAGGGGAATCCAGGATGGGGTGACTTGACTGCCTCCCACCAGGTTCTGTTACCCAGAATCCCTTGCAAACATAATAAATTGTCAAAAAAACACATTTTCCCCACATTTCTGTGGTGGAAAGTTCTGGAATCTGCGTGGATCCACAAATTTCCACCCACCCCGCGTTCCCCAAAGTCTTACGAGAGAAATGGTACCTCACTTGTGTGGGTCGGCCTAGTGCCTGCGACAGGAAACGGCGCAAAACGCAACGTGGTCACACCTCAATTTCGCAGTGAAAAATGACCCTTTTTTGGCAAAGTGCCTAGCTGTAGTTTTTGAACCCTAGCTCTGCCGGCACCTAGGGAAACCTAGAAAACCTATACATTTTTGAAAACTAGACACCCAGGGGAATCCAGGATGGGGTGACTTGACTGCCTCCCACCAGGTTCTGTTACCCAGAATCCCTTGCAAACATAACAAATTGTCAAAAAAAACACATTTTCCCCACATTTCTGTGGTGGAAAGTTCTGGAATCTGCGTGGATCCACAAATTTCCACCCACCCCGTGTTCCCCAAAGTCTTACGAGAAAAATGGTACCTCACTTGTGTGGGTCGGCCTAGTGCCTGCGACAGAAAACTGCGCAAAACGCAACGTGGTCACACCTCAATTTCGCAGTGAAAAATGACCCTTTTTTGGCAAAGTGCCTAGCTGTAGTTTTTGAACCCTAGCTCTGCCGGCACCTAGGGAAACCTAGCAAACCTATACATTTTTGAAAACTAGACACCCAGGGGAATCCAGGATGGGGTGACTTGACTGCCTCCCACCAGGTTCTGTTACCCAGAATCCCTTGCAAACATAAACAATTGTCCAAAAAAACACATTTTCCCCACATTTCTGTGGTGGAAAGTTTTGGAATCTGCGTGGATCCACAAATTTCCACCCACCCCGTGTTCCCCAAAGTCTTACGAGAAAAATGGTACCTCACTTGTGTGGGTCGGCCTAGTGCCTGCGACAGGAAACGGCGCAAAACGCAACGTGGTCACACCTCAATTTCGCAGTGAAAAATGACCCTTTTTTGGCAAAGTGCCTAGCTGTAGTTTTTTAACCCTACCTCTGCCGGCACCTAGGGAAACCTAGCAAACCTATACATTTTTGAAAACTAGACACCCAGGGGAATCCAGGATGGGGTGACTGGACTGCCTCCCACCAGGTTCTGTTACCCAGAATCCCTTGCAAACATAAAAAACTGTCAAAAAAAACACATTTTCCCCACATTTCTGTGGTGGAAAGTTCTGGAATCTGCGTGGATGCACAAATTTCCACCCACCCCGCGTTCCCCAAAGTCTTACGAGAAAAATGGTACCTCACTTGTGTGGGTCGGCCTAGTGCCTGCGACAGGAAACGGCGCAAAACGCAACGTGGTCACACCTCAATTTCGCAGTGAAAAATGACCCTTTTTTGGCAAAGTGCCTAGCTGTAGTTTTTGAACCCTACCTCTGCCGGCACCTAGGGAAACCTAGCAAACCTATACATTTTTGAAAACTAGACACCCAGGGGAATCCAGGATGGGGTGACTTGACTGCCTCCCACCAGGTTCTGTTACCCAGAATCCCTTGCAAACATAAAACATTGTCAAAAAAACCACATTTTCCCCACATTTCTGTGGTGGAAAGTTCTGGAATCTGCGTGGATCCACAAATTTCCACCCACCCCGCGTACCCCAAAGTCTTACGAGAAAAATGGTACCTCACTTGTGTGGGTCGGCCTAGTGCCTGCGACAGGAAACGGCGCAAAACGCAACGTGGTCACACCTCAATTTCGCAGTGAAAAATGACCCTTTTTTGGCAAAGTGCCTAGCTGTAGTTTTTGAACCCTAGCTCTGCCGGCACCTAGGGAAACCTAGCAAACCTCTACATTTTTGAAAACTAGACACCCAGGGGAATCCAGGATGGGGTGACTGGACTGCCTCCCACCAGGTTCTGTTACCCAGAATCCCTTGCAAACCTAACAAATTGTCAAAAAAACCACATTTTCCCCACATTTCTGTGGTGGAAAATTCTGTAATCTGCGTGGATCCACAAATTTCCACCCCCCCCCCTCGTTCCCCAAAGTCTTACGAGAAAAATGGTACCTCACTTGTGTGTGTCGGCCTAGTGCCTGCGACAGGAAACGGCGCAAAACGCAACGTGGTCACACCTCAATTTTGCAGTGAAAAATGACCCTTTTTTGGCAAAGTGCCTAGCTGTAGTTTTTGAACCCTACCTCTGCCGGCACCTAGGGAAACCTAGCAAACCTATACATTTTTGAAAACTAGACACCCAGGGGAATCCAGGATGGGGTGACTTGACTGCCTCCCACCAGGTTCTGTTACCCAGAATCCCTTGCAAACATAACAAAATTGTCAAAAAAACCACATTTTCCCCACATTTCTGTGGTGGAAAGTTCTGGAATCTGCGTGGATCCACAAATTTCCACCCACCCCGCATTCCCCAAAGTATTACGAGAAAAATGGTACCTCACTTGTGTGGGTCGGCCTAGTGCCTGCGACAGGAAACGGCGCAAAACGCAACGTGGTCACACCTCAATTTCGCTGTGAAAAATGACCCTTTTTTGGCAAAGTACCTAGCTGTAGTTTTTGAACCCTAGCTCTGCCGGCACCTAGGGAAACCTAGCAAACCTATAAATTTTTGAAAACTAGACACCCAGGGGACTCCAGGATGGGGTGACTGGACTGCCTCCCACCAGGTTCTGTTACCCAGAATCCCTAGCAAACCTAATAAATTGTCAAAAAAAACACATTTTCCCCACATTTCTGTGGTGGAAAGTTCTGGAATCTGCGTGGATCCACAAATTTCCACCCACCCCGCGTTCCCCAAAGTCTTACGAGAAAAATGGTACTTCACTTGTGTGGGTCGGCCTAGTGCCTGCAACAGGAAACGGCGCAAAACGCAACGTGGTCACACCTCAATTTCGCAGTGAAAAATGACCCTTTTTTGGCAAAGTTCCTAGCTGTAGTTTGTGAACCCTAGCTCTGCCGGCACCTAGAGAAACCTACCAAACACACACATTTCTGAAAAGTAGACACCCGGGGGCTTCCAGGGAGGTATGGCTTGCGTGGATCCCCCAACGTTTCCTTACCCAGAATCCCCTGCAAACCTCAATTTTAGCTGAAAAAATCACTTTTTTCACACATTTTTGTGAAGGAAAGTGTGGCATCACTGGCCTCACACAAATTTCCTACCACCCAGCGTTCCCCCAGGTCTCCCGATAAAAATGGTGCCTCACTTGTGTGGGAGGCCCAAGTACCCGCGACAGGCATGGGCCCACAACGTATTGAGGCGACCTCAAAATGGCCTTTCACAAAACCACCTGGTTTTGCAAGGGAGTCACCTGGGTTTTTGGCCCCGTGCTCGGCGGCCATCTAGGGAAACCTACCAAACCCACACATTTCTGAAAAGTAGACACCCGGGGGCTTCCAGGGAGGTATGGCTTGCGTGGATCCCCCAACGTTTCCTTACCCAGAATCCCCTGCAAACCTCAATTTTAGCTGAAAAAATCACTTTTTCCCACATTTTTGTGTGGGAAAGTGTGGCATCACTGGCCTCACACAAATTTCCTACCACCCAGCGTTCCCCAGGTCTCCCGATAAAAATGGTGCCTCACTTGTGTGGGAGGCCCAAGTACCCGCGACAGGCAAGGGCCCACAACGTAGTGAGGCGACCTCAAAATGGCCTTTCACAAAACCACCTGGTTTTGCAAGGGGGTCACCTGGGTTTTGGCCCCGTGCTCGGCGGCCATCTAGGGAAACCTACCAAACCCACACATCTCTGAAAAGTAGACACCCGGGGCTTCCAGGAGGTATGGCTTGCGTGGATCCCCCAACGTTTCCTTACCCAGAATCCCCTGCAAACCTCAATTTTAGCTGAAAAAATCACTTTTTTCACACATTTTTGTGTGGGAAAGTGTGGCATCACTGGCCTCACACAAATTTCCTACCACCCAGCGTTCCCCCAGGTCTCCCGATAAAAATGGTGCCTCACTTGTGTGGGAGGCCCAAGTACCCGCGACAGGCAAGGGCCCACAACATAGTGAGGCGACCTCAAAATGGCCTTTCACAAAACCACCTGGTTTTGCAAGGGGAGTCACCTGGGTTTTTGGCCCCGTGCTCGGCGGGCATCTAGGGAAACCTACCAAACCCACACATTTCTGAAAAGTAGACACCCGGGGCTTCCAGGAGGTATGGCTTGCGTGGATCCCCCAACGTTTCCTTACCCAGAATCCCTGCAAACCTCAATTTTAGCTGAAAAAATCACTTTTTTCACACATTTTTGTGTGGGAAAGTGTGGCATCACTGGCCTCACACAAATTTCCTACCACACAGCGTTCCCCAGGTCTCCCGATAAAAATGGTGCCTCACTTGTGTGGGAGGCCCAAGTACCCGCGACAGGCAAGGGCCCAAAACATTTTTTGATAGGCAATGTTGATGTTGCCTCAAAACGTTTTGTGTCCTTGCATGTCGCTGGTACTTGGGCCTCCCACACAAGTGAGGCACCATTTTTATCGGGAGACCTGGGGGAACGCTGGGTGGTAGGAAATTTGTGTGAGGCCAGTGATGCCACACTTTCCCACACAAAAATGTGTGAAAAAAGTGATTTTTTCAGCTAAAATTGAGGTTTGCAGGGGATTCTGGGTAAGGAAACGTTGGGGGATCCACGCAAGCCATACCTCCCTGCAAGCCCCCAGGTGTCTACCTTTCAGAAATGTGTGGGTTTGGTAGGTTTCCCTAGATGGCCGCCGAGCACGGGCCAAAAACCCAGGTGACTCCCTTGCAAAACCAGGTGGTTTTGAGATAGGCAATTTTGAGGTCGCCTCACTACGTTGTGGGCCCTTGCCTGTCGCGGGTACTTGGGCCTCCCACACAAGTGAGGCACCATTTTTATCGGGAGACCTGGGGGAACGCTGGGTGGTAGGAAATTTGTGTGAGGCCAGTGATGCCACACTTTCCCACACAAAAATGTGTGAAAAAAGTGATTTTTTCAGCTAAAATTGAGGTTTGCAGGGATTCTGGGTAAGGAAACGTTGGGGGATCCACGCAAGCCATACCTCCCTGGAAGCCCCCGGGTGTCTACTTTTCAGAAATGTGTGGGTTTGGTAGGTTTCCCTAGATGGCCGCCGAGCACGGGCCAAAACCCAGGTGACTCCCTTGCAAAACCAGGTGGTTTTGAGATAGGCAATTTTGAGGTCGCCTCACTACGTTGTGGGCCCTTGCCTGTCGCGGGTACTTGGGCCTCCCACACAAGTGAGGCACCATTTTTATCGGGAGACCTGGGGGAACGCTGGGTGGTAGGAAATTTGGGTGAGGCCAGTGATGCCACACTTTCCCACACAAAAATGTGTGAAAAAAGTGATTTTTTCAGCTAAAATTGAGGTTTGCAGGGATTCTGGGTAAGGAAACGTTGGGGGATCCACGCAAGCCAAACCTCCCTGGAAGCCCCCGGGTGTCTACTTTTCAGAAATGTGTGGGTTTGGTAGGTTTCCCTAGATGGCCGCCGAGCACAGGGCCAAAACCCAGGTGACTCCCTTGCAAAACCAGGTGGTTTTGAGATAGGCAATTTTGAGGTCGCCTCACTACGTTGTGGGCCCTTGCCTGTCACGGGTACTTGGGCCTCCCACACAAGTGAGGCACCATTTTTATCGGGAGACCTGGGGGAACGCTGGGTGGTAGGAAATTTGTGTGAGGCCAGTGATGCCACACTTTCCCACACAAAAATGTGTGAAAAAAGTGATTTTGTCAGCTAAAATTGAGGTTTGCAGGGGATTCTGGGTAAGGAAACGTTGGGGGATCCACGCAAGCCATACCTCCCTGGAAGCCCCCGGGTGTCTACTTTTTCAGAAATGTGTGGGTTTGGTAGGTTTCCCTAGATGGACACCGAGCACAGGGCCAAAAACCCAGGTGACTCCCTTGCAAAACCAGGTGGTTTTGTGAAAGGCCATTTTGAGGTCGCCTCAATACGTTGTGGGCCCTTGCCTGTCGCGGGTACTTGCGCCTCCCACACAAGTGAGGCACCATTTTTATCGGGAGACCTGGGGGAACGCTGGGTGGTAGGAAATTTGTGTGAGGCCAGTGATGCCACACTTTCCCACACAAAAATGTGTGAAAAAAGTGATTTTTTCAGCTAAAATTGAGGTTTGCAGGGGATTCTGGGTAAGGAAACGTTGGGGGATCCACGCAAGCCATACCTCCCTGGAAGCCCCCGGGTGTCTACTTTTCAGAAATGTGTGGGTTTGGTAGGTTTCCCTAGATGGCCGCCGAGCACGGGGCCAAAACCCAGGTGACCCCCTTGCAAAACCAGGTGGTTTTGTGAAAGGCCATTTTGAGGTCGCCTCAATACGTTGTGGGCCCTTGCCTGTCGCGGGTACTTGGGCCTCCCACACAAGTGAGGCACCATTTTTATCGGGAGACCTGGGGGAACGCTGGGTGGTAGGAAATTTGTGTGAGGCCAGTGATGCCACACTTTCCCACACAAAAATGTGTGAAAAAGTGATTTTTTCAGCTAAAATTGAGGTTTGCAGGGGATTCTGGGTAAGGAAACGTTGGGGGATCCACGCAAGCCATACCTCCCTGGAAGCCCCGGGTGTCTACTTTTCAGAAATGTGTGGGTTTGGTAGGTTTCCTATGTGGCCGCCGAGCCCTGGGCCAAAAACCCAGATGACCCCCTTGCAAAACCAGGTCATTTTGAGATAATGTGTTGTTTATTTCTGCAGCGTGAAAATTTTGGCACAATATTGCAAGGAAAATGTGACAGACATTTTGAGGTTTGCAGGACATTGTGGGTACCATAACTTGTTGGGATCCACAAGAGAGATATCACCATGTACTCCCATGGGTGTTTCGTTTACGACAATATCTACAGTTGGTAGGTTATTCTTAGACGGAATGTACACCTTGGCAGACAGACTAAAAAGACAAAGATTACTGCACAGCCATCTATTCCTCAAGCACACACACATACTGGTTGGATTTGGCACGAGGGCAAGTGATGGTTCAGTATATACAATTTTATTAACAAGAGATTTCACAAAAATGAAATGCACTGTCAATAATTGAAAGGACAAAAACGGAACCAGTGACTCGCAGCTCGTGAGCTGTAAAGCCACGTCAAGGCCCCAACCACTTTACAGGCCATTCACACACCTTTCATACGTGATACACACAAGACCATTCACACCCCCAGGCACGAAACAAACACATTACAACATTCACAAAAAGGGACAAGGTACACCCTGCTTGAGAAAGACAAAAAAAAAATATTACTGCACAGCCATCTAATCCTCAAGCACACACACACATACTGGTTGGATTTGGCACGAGGGTGAGTGATGGTTCAGTATATACAATTGTATTAACAAGTGATTTCACAAAAATGAAATGCACTGTTAATAATTGAAAGGACGAGAAACTGAACCATTGACTCACAGCTCGTGAGCTGTAAAGCCACGACAAGGCACCAACCTCTTTACAGGCCATTCATACACCTTTCATACGTGTGACAAATACAAAACCATTCACACCACCAGCCGCGGGCCCATCACATTACAACACTCACACCAGCAGACAGCGCCATTCAAGGGCCCATCACTTTCACACGCCCACATTCCTAACACAGCAACCACACAAGCTGATGGATTGCGTGGAGTGTCGCTCGGCTAGCAGTGTGTGTAGTGACCAGCAGCAAGTCACTACTCACACACTGCCAGCCGAGCGCCAGTCCACGCACACCGCCAGCCAAGCGCCACTCCACGCACACCGCCAGCCAAGCGCCACTCCACGCACACCGCCAGCCAAGCGCCACTCCACGCACACCGCCAGCCTAGCGCCACTCCACGCACACTACCAGCCTAGCGCCACTCCACGCACACCGCCAGCCTAGCGCCACTCCACGCACACCGCCAGCCTAGCGCCACTCCACACACACCGCCAGCCAAGCACCACTCCACGCACACCGCCAGCCAAGCGCCACTCCCCGCACACCGCCAGCCAAGCGCCACTCCACGCACACCGCCAGCCAAGCACCAGCCTACACACACCACCATCACATTTAGGATTTTTTTATACAAAAAAGAAAACACAAACAAATTGCAAATAGATACAAATCTACTAACACAAAATCAGAAACTAAATACATTGCACTAATGCCAACCTTGAAACAGAACAACAATTCTTAAACATTACAGACCAGGCAGTTCACTTTACCACTCATGGTTGCTCCCAATAATTCTTTTGCTTGTGGTACGCTCTATAACAAGCAGGCACACACAGCCCAGGGTTAGAAGGACACTCAGGGCAGTACATACGAGTCTCCTTCCGCGTACCTCTTCGCCAACAGACTCTACATCTCCTAGTGGGAAAGTCTTTTGAGGGTGTAGGAGGAATGTGATCAGGAAAGTGGCGATCTTTCAATCGAGCCACATCCTCCACCACTCCAACTCTAGGAACACTTGCCTGTTCCACAACAACAAGGCTGCCTATGACAGACTCCTGAAACTGAACAAAAGTCAACTTTGACGCAGGAGAACACTCCTTGAACACAACAAAAGCATTGAAAGTTGCTAAATTTAAGAGATGGATGGCCAACTTCTTATACCAAATGTAAGACTTACGAATAGCAGTGTAAGGTTCCAACCTCTGATCTACTCTATCAACACCACCCATGTGCTTATTGTAGTCTAAAATGCACACAGGTTTGCGCACTTCAGCAATCTGACCCCAAACAGCCACAGGTGAAGTACTCTCATCATGGATGGTAGTCAGCATGTACACATCCCTCCTGTCCACAAATTTCACAGCTAGCAGTTCCTCACTACGCAAGGCACTGCACTGTCCCCTCTGAAGTTTTTTGCAAACAAGCTCTTTTGGATAACCTTTACGGTTAGAGCGGATTGTGCCACAAGCAAAAGTGTCCACTTTGAACAATTCCTTAAACAATTGCACAGCAGTGTAGAAGTTATCAAGGTACAAATGGTGGCCTCTGTTAAACAGTCCTCTAGCAAGATCCCACACAATTTTCTCTGAAACTCCAAAAGTGGACGGACAACCAGGGGGGTCAATAGTGGAATCCCTACCAGTGTACACACGCAAATTAAAAACATATCCTGTCCTACTCTCAGACAACATATACAGCTTAATTCCATAGCGTGCCCTCTTGCTAGGAATGTACTGCCTAAAAACCAAACGGCCCTTGAACAGGACCAAAGACTCATCAATAGATATTTCTTTCCCTGGAGTATAGATCTCTGAAAATCGATCTACAAAGTGATCAAGAACAGGCCGAATCTTAAAAAGACGGTCACATTCAGGGTGATCTCGTGGCAACGCCAAACCATTATCAACAAAATGCAGCATCCGAAGCAAAAGTAAATACCGATCACGAGTCATAACTGCAGGAAATATGGCCGTTGCCATCAAGGGACTGGTAGACCAATATGAACCCATGGACGGCTTCCTTATCAAACCCATCAAAAAAGTCAAACCCAAAAACTTCTTCATCTCTTCCAGATTTGTGGGACTCCACCGGGTAGCTCTAGAATGGGGCCTAAGTCTGGCACTGTTGTCCCTCAAAAACTGTTCAGCATACAAATTAGTCTGCTCAACAATCTCACCCAAAAGTACATCATCCATAAACAACTGAAAATACTGTATAGGCAAATAATGTTCACAATCCACTCTACACCCTGCATAACCACTAAAGGCAGGCAACACCGGCTGCACCATGTTTGGATCAACCCAGAGTCCAGCACTTCCAGTAGGAAGCCTAGCAGCCCCAGGCTGCAATCCAGATGCCTCTTGCACCATCGGCACAGTAGTATCCTCCTCTAAATCAGGCACTTCATCTGCACTGAGAGTACCTTCATCATCCGATGATTCCATGTGGAGAGAAAACTCACTGCCTGAATCTTCCCCTCCCTCCTCTCCCTCAGACGCACTGTCAGTCTCATAATCCTGCTCAGAGGAAGATTCAAGAAGCAAACCAACCACCTGCTGAGCAGTAATTCTACGGCTAGCCATAATGCTTACTAATAAAGGTTACTTGTCAAACAAGTCAACAACAACAAACCCTTTGTAAAAAAAAGAAATAAACAAAATGTAGCTTTATCACAAAGACCTATATACTCCAACACTATACCACTCACGTGACAGAAGCAGCTAGACTCACCACCACCTACTCTGCACAGACACAGTAAGGATCAACAATATCCCACTAAAAAAGAAGAAGGAAAAAAATTACACATAAGACAATGCAAAACATCGCAAAGAATTTCATGCTCTGAACACTAACAAATATGCTGCCATTTTGGCACCACTTACAAAAAATTCATTCATGCATGACAATAATACTCATTTGGAGTACACACAACAAAAATATTTTTCTTACCAAATAAATGCAATTACGCAAAACTGCAGAACCACCACTGCCGAAACCGCAAACAGGAATCAAAAGCTTTACACTAGAATAAAAAGGAGAAAAAAAACATTACAATCACATATGCAAATAATGCACCAGTCCACACACAATCCACCAGCCAAGCTAAGGGGTAGGTGGGCCTAACAGTATAAATAAAATATTCACCCCCGTAAAAGGGAGCAACCCTTGCCCTTTTGGCCACTCCCCAACACAAAAATTTAAAAAAACCCTGGTGTCTAGTGGCTTCTGCCCTCCTTGGGGGCAGATGGGCCTAAAAACATACTGCTATTCTGCCACCCAAGGCGTCACTCTCCACAAATAAAAGCCTGGTGGACTAGTGGGAAGATACCTTTATCTTCCGCACACGATCTCTCACTACTCAACTCTACTCTCAACTCTATTCACAACTGGATGTTAGCTCACCAACTCATTCTGAATCCCGCCAAAACTGAATTCCTCCTCCTCTCTACCTCTCTCTCACCTCCTCCTGTTCAATCTTGGATGGATCAGCTGAACCTACTCAACAACAAACCCATCATTGTTGACAGCGCTAAATCCCTAGGTGTCATTCTTGACAAAAGACTCAACCTAATCTCCCACATCAACTCTATTGCTAAGAACGCACGTTACCAGTTGCGCCTTCTACGGGGGATCCGTCGGTTCTTCCCGGAGAAAGACTTAAAAACCTTGGTACAATCTCTGGTTCTCTCAAGACTGGATTATTGCAATTCTCTTCTGACGGGCCTACCCAAATCCCACCTCTCCCCTCTCAAATCCATCCTCCATTCAGCAGCTCGCCTCATTTCAGGGTCTAAACGAAGCGACCACGTCACTCCTATCCTCTCTTCGATGGCTTCCGATCGAGGCAAGATCGATTTACAAAACTGCTTGCATCACACACAAAGCCTTACACACCTCCTCCCCTCGTTACCTGGCAAATAAATTGAAATTGTCCGGTGGCTCTCGCCCTTCTCGCAATGCGGAAAAGCTTCTGCTTGAGCCCACCCCCCCGTCTTCAAAAAGGGAAAGATCGATGGCGCAATCCTTCTCAGGAAATGCGGTGAGAATCTGGAACTCGCTTCCCCCATTGCTCCATGCCACCTCCTCTACCCGGATCTTCAAAGCTGACCTCAAATCTCTTCTCTTCCAAAGACACTTTCAGAACTAATACTTTCACTCTCAGCCCCCTCTAGGAAGTTCGCTCTTCATTGTAAATTTGTACTTTTTCCTGTACATTCCTCACCCTTGCGTGCTGGAGTTTATGTACCCTTCTACCTATACACACACAGTGTAGATGTAGTTCACAAACGCAGATATATTCTAAATTTACCTAGTCCAGTCCACATAACCTGTGTCTCTATGTAGGCAATACACGTGTCCTGCTGACACTCCTCATGCACTGACCAGCACCTATATAAATCCCCCGTGCACACAGTCAACATGCATATGCATTGTACAAAAATCCTGCAGCGCAAAGCTGAACACCAGTGCACATTAATTACCCACCTACACAATACGCTCACCGGTGTGAATTGGGAGCAGTTTGAATTGACGCGTCCTAGCCACATACCAATAATAACTTTGTGGTCTACTGCCCATTTACATTTCATGGAGAAGCAAATTAAAATAAAATAGAAGCTGGGGTGTTCTTTCTCTCTTTCTCTCTCTTTCTCTCTCTCTCTCTCTCTCTCTCTCTCCCTCTCTCCCTCTCTCCCTCTCTCCCCTCTCCCTCTCTCCCTCTCCCTCTCCCTCTCTCCCTCTCTCCCTCTCTCCCTCTCTCCCTCTCTCTCCCTCCCTCCCTCGTGCCTAGTGGGCATTCCTGCTGCACGATCACATGATCGTGCAGCAGGAATGCACAAAAGAGGCATCGGGGGAAAGGAAAACCCTTTCCTTTCCCTCGATGCCTCTTTTGATACAAACCCCCCCTCCCCGAGCCAAACCTCACCTGATTTCCCCGACGCGCTGGAAGCAAATGGCTTCCAGCGCATCGGGGAAGAAAGGGAAACCCTCAATGATGTCAGCGCGCCTCGCGCGCTGACGTCATTGATGGGGCGGGGGGGAGGCAGGGGAAGCCCTTCCCCTGCCTCCCCAAAAAAAAAACCTAACGATCGGATTCCCACGGGGGGAGTGCCAGCGCTTCCCCCGTGGGTGGTCTTATGACGAGCTGGACTCGTCATGAGCACACGAGCACTGTGTGCCATGACGAGTCCAGCTCGTCATAAGCACCGAAGGGGATAAAGGGTCAGAGCAGGATCTCAGCGGCAGACGAGGAGAAGGAACCTCCTGGTCACAGGAACTACACGAGCATTGCGCTCGAGAAATTCAAGGATGCAAAGACCTCCATCAAGGATTACAGCTAACTTTTCAGGGTGTAAATGGAGAGAAGCCACATCTGCTTAACCACGCTCACGAATTCTACACGAGAATTGCGCTCGAGAAAATGAAGGATGCAAAGACCTCCATCAAGGATTACAGCTAACTTTTCACGTTGGAAATGGAGAGAAGGCACATCTGCTTAACCACGCTCACGAATTCTGCACACCTGCCCTGCATATTTATCCAAGAAGATGCCACCGTTTTGTGCAATACCTCTACTCAACTGTAGTACTGTCTACTGGCTAATCAGTAAGTGTTACCTCGTTGGGTAAATGTATAGTGCCTTTCCTACACTACAGCTGCGTAAAGGACCAGAAGAATTGTCTCCAGTGACCTGTGTGTCTGTAATTTTGCCACCGCGCCGAAAGCGCCGGGAACCTTTGATTAAGCTGTCCATCATAGTGGGGAAAGGGTGGGCAGACGTTGCATACCGCTAGTGTATGTGTGGCGGGGCCAAACGGGTGGGGCTTCTAGGCCCGTTCACATGCCTCTTGTTTATAAAGGGTCAGAGCACGATCTCAGCGGCAGACGAGGAGAAGGAACCTCCTGGTCACAGGAACTACACGAGCATTGCGCTCGAGAAATTCAAGGATGCAAAGACCTCCATCAAGGATTACAGCTAACTTTTCAGGGTGTAAATGGAGAGAAGCCACATCTGCTTAACCACGCTCACGAATTCTACACGAGAATTGCGCTCGAGAAAATGAAGGATGCAAAGACCTCCATCAAGGATTACAGCTAACTTTTCACGTTGGAAATGGAGAGAAGGCACATCTGCTTAACCACGCTCACAAATTCTGCACACCTGCCCTGCATATTTATCCACGAAGATGCCACCGTTTTGTGCAATACCTCTACTCAACTGGAGTACTTTCTACTGGCTAATCAGTAACTGCTACCTCGTTGGGTAAATGTATAGTGCCTTTCCTACACTACAGCTGTGTATAGGAACAGAAGAATTGTCTCCAGTGACCTGTGTGTCTGTAATTTTGCCACCGCGCCGAAAGCGCCGGGATCCTTTGATTAAGCTGTCCATCATTGTGGGGAAAGGGCGGGAAGACGTTGCATACCGCTAGTGTATGTGGGTCGGGGCCAAACGGGCGGGGCTTCTAGGCCCGTTCACATGCCTCTTGCCCTCCTTCCCTCCCTCCCTCGTGCCTAGTGGGCATTCCTGCTGCACGATCACATGATCGTGCAGCAGGAATGCACAAAAGAGGCATCGGGGGGAAAGGAAAACCCTTTCCTTTCCCTCGATGCCTCTTTTGATACAAACCCCCCCCTCCCCGAGCCAAACCTCACCTGATTTCCCCGACGCGCTGGAAGCAAATGGCTTCCAGCGCGTCGGGGAAGAAAGGGAAACCCTCAATGATGTCAGCGCGCCTCACGCGCTGACGTCATTGATGGGGGGGGCGGGGGGAGGCAGGGGAAACCCTTCCCCTGCCTCCCCAAAAAAAAAAACTAACGATCGGATTCCCACGGGGGGAGCGCCAGCGCTTCCCCCGTGGGTGGTCTTATGACGAGCTGGACTCGTCATGAGCACACGAGCACTGTGTGCCATGACGAGTCCAGCTCGTCATAAGCACCGAAGGGGTTAAATGGTGGTTTCATTGCTGTGGATTTAATGTACTATTTGTATTTGGGATTTGTGTAGAAAGAGTTTTGGTATTGGACACAAAGGGGTTTTATGATATCCTCTACAGCTCCCATCAGGAACAGTTACTGCATTCTTGATTTGTTGGAAGCATTACAGCAGCAAAAGTAAATTGCTGTAGTCAAGTGTGTTGCCCATAAGGCTGGAAAAAGTGGCCATTTTGGAAATAAATATGCAGACCAGGTGGTCAGATACGGTGCACTTGAGAAGGAAACTGTGATTCAGGGAGCAGAACAAAATAAATCAAATTAAGATTCTATGGAAAATATTGAAAATGTGAATTGTTACTTGTTTAATCCAATTCACATTTCTTTGATTGAACTGAGGGACCTCCAGGAGAAAGCCAAAGAGGTTAAAACATGGGAAATGCTGGATTGCAAGAGATTACCAGGGTAATTACATCACTCATGAATATAAATATGTATTGGTAGAGTGAGCTAAAGAATGATGATGGATTAAACCCAGATCAGTTGACTGGGGGTGAGTGCTTGCAATGTTCAACACTCCGTCCATCATCCCCTTTGGTTTTGCTATGTTTGCCCTAAGTTGGCAGGGTATGCCCAGACGTGGGTCCCTTGCTCACTTTGCCACTGGATTCAAGATAGCCTGGCTGATGACGGCTGTAAGCCAGAAACCGGTCCCAGGATGCTTGTTTCCGGTCCAGGGAAGGCATGGCTTGCCAGTTCGGGCTGGACTGTTCCCATGAGGCACAGGGTCAGACTGATTTGCATATGGCCATGTCTGAACTGGGGTGGCGGAGTGAGCTAAAGAATGATGATGGATTAAACCCAGATCAGTTGACTGGGGGTGAGTGCTTGCAATGTTCAACACTCTGTCCATCATCCCGTTTGGTTTTGCTATAAATATGTATTGCCTGACACCATGTTGAACTTATGCAAATTTTTAAGGAGCATAGAAGAGTCGAAGATCCCAAGAAAGATGGTGCAAGTTGTTTTGTGTCTGCTTTTGTTATGGGTTTGCGTCCTGAACTCAGTTCACACATTCAGCGGAGTGAAATGTACTGGCAGACTAAGGGTATAGATGAAATCTTGAAGTATACTAAGTACAGTAGTGATTGGTTTGATCAAGAAGAAGTGGATGGTCGCCCAGAAAAAGTAGTTTCATAAGAATGGTAGGAATCAATTGATGTGTTCTGATTTCAGTTTTGTGCCAACAGACAATTCTGAAATGAATGTAATGTCTTCAATGCAAGGCGGGAAGATGGAAAATGAGATGGTGCGGATGCAAGGGCATGGAAGAGGGGTTGTGAATAATATCGGAATGAATGTTAACATCAATATGAATCATCTCTCAAATTCCATTCTAAGGGGGATGAAGGACAAAGATTCCTGCCACCTGCCACACTGTGGTGTGTATCCCAGGCACCTATCACATGATTAGTTTGATCAAAACCTCAAAGAAGATCTTTTGTAGGCAAGTCCTGGTGCACCTTCTTGACTGAATTGAGGACAACAACTTAATAACAGAATTCCAGGCGGGGTTCAGAGGTGGCACTACCACAATCAATCAGATCTTTTGATGTAATTGTCTTTATCGGAAGACTGCAGCAGTCAACAAGGTCGACTCTTTGTCGCCTTTGTTGACTTACACGCAGCCTTCGACCTAGTCCATAGGGCAACGCTTTGGTTGATCTTGGACAAGATGGGAATCCCACAAAATCTACAGGCTATACTTGTCTGGTTGCATGAACACAAAGATGCAAGGGTTAGGTGGGAGGGTCTGGGGATAAATCACCGACCCTACAACAATCTCGCGGGGAGTCAGGCAGGGTTGTGTCCTGGCCCACATTGTTTTCATTGTATATAAATGATCTAGTGGTCAGGCTTGACAGGGATGGCAGTGACTCACCTAAAGTGGCAGGTAAGAGAGTGCTCGCTCTGCTTTTTGCAGACAACACTCTGCTGATCTCAAAATCGCTCAGAGGCTTGCAACAGCTTCTGAACAATGTTATCAAATTTTGTAATGAGCGTGGGTTGGAGCACAACAGCATCAAAACAAAGTTTATGACCTTAAGTCCCACAAAGAGTAAGAGTAAATGTAAGCTGTATGCTAACAATGACCTCATAGAACAGGTTTCCCACTTTGACTATCTAGGGATAAGGCTTTCATCAAACCTGGACTGGTCTACGCAGGTCCAAGAATCCCATTGCTTACTGTTACATTATACAACATGATTTACAAAGATTTTTAATAAAAACCTGCTCAGAGAGAGCCACCACAGCACTGGAGATATATAATGTAAAAGCTATTGGTGCCGTTTGTATGGCTCTGAGATTTGGTGGCATGCAAACTGTGACATCCTAACTTCAGCAGAAAACAGTTTTATAAGGTCCCTTTTTTCTCTCCCCAGAAGGGTGCCCCTGATTCCATTGTTTATTGATTTGGCAATTAGGAAGATCTCCTGAAAGGCTGAGTCCAGGCCTTTGCTTTATTGGCATAGACTCTGGACCTCACCCTTCCTAGAAGCTTATAGGAAAACCTTGAGGGATTTTCTGGCTACCCCAGGTACCTACAACCTACCATGGCTAATGTTTGTCAGAACCTCACTAAGGAAGTTGAGGCTGGAAAAGATTTAGGATAGACCGAAGGAATCCAATTCTGTCTCTAAAATGGCTATTAAATCTGCCTATTGGGAGTGTGTATCTGTTGAGGCTTTAAGCAGGTGTGAAGGTGCCCTAACCACAGATTTCCTCCATTTCAAAAATGCTCCCTGGGTATGAAAAGGAGATTGACAAAATTACCCCCCCTCTGGTTCACAAACTGTTCCTACAGTTTAGGTACCAGTCCCTTCCCATCCTAGTATTCTGCACAAAGTGGGCTGGTGCACAAAATGAGGGTGACGAGTGTACAGTGTGCAGAGGATGCTCGGAGACCGCCCCCCACATCTTGAACTTCTGCCCTGCCTACGACCGTCAGAGGAAAAAATAGCTATTGCCCCTGTGTAGGACCTTAACCATCAGAAAGCATATGGATGCCCTTAGGATATTAAAGATGGATGGTTGTAGCTTGGTGGCTTTTGCAGTTTCAAGATTTCTTATGGCTGCTTAGATTTGGTGCTCAAAATGTATCCGTACCAGTGACTCGCAATTATTAGGTTAACTATGTGGGAGGGCTTAGTGCAGGATATCTTCTTGTATTTTGTACTATATGAGGCTACACTCCCTGGTGATTGTGTCTCTATGAATTTTAAACTTTGTACTTATTTGTGCTTTTGTGATTGTACTTTTATTGGTTTTAAATTCAGTTTTTTACTTGTGTTTTAAACCAATTAAGTGGTATTTGTTGCACGATGACACTTTATGTAGCTACTGTGTTCTCATAGTATTACGCTGTCCATAGGTGCTGTAAATACGGCTCCTACAACAAACCACACTGCTCTTGCAAATTGCAAAAGGGAAAATTTTGGAATTCCCATTACGTATTGTATAATTTATAGTGGATCCACAAGTATAAAATGTGTACTTTTGAGGTTTTTAATTTGTATCGTATTTATGGATTTGGACTGGATGGCTTTAAATGTGATCTTCTTATATGTGCACTTTTATGAGCCTTGGCAATTGAATAAGGAAGAAGAAGAGTCAGATACAGAGATCTACAGTCCAACAAACTGTTGCCAATACATCTGTGAAAGAAGAAGAACCACCTTGAATGTTTAGAAAAGACTGTCATAGATCGGTTTAAATGCTGTACAGAATCCAGTCTAAGAAGACAAAGTAAAGAGTTTTAGAATATAAAGTGTATGTTCTAAACTAGAAATAAAGAAGAGACTATTTTAATTTAGATTTTTGATTATCCTTTTCAAAGAACTGAAGAAAAGCTCTAATATTGTTTTAAAGAAAATGTTTCTTAACTTTTGGAGATCCATGTTCCTTTTTTGTTTTGATCTGAAAAGTAAATGGCGTATAGCAAATGCTGTAAAATTACTGGCGTAATCTCCTTGATATTGACACTAAGGGCCAGATGTACAACCGTTTTTTGCGGTCGCAAACGGGAAATCGGCCCGTTTGCGACCGCAAAATCGATCTGCCCTACGTACAAACCCTATTTTGCAAGTCGGTAACCTACTACCAACTCGCAAAATAGGGTTTGTGACTTGCTATTAGGAAGAGGCGTGCCAAGGGTGTCCCTTCCTAATAGCGAGTTGCATTTCAATGTACGATTGTTTTGCTACCACAATTGCGGTCGCCAAATACTCGCAGTTTACCACTTACTTCAAGTAGGTGGTAAGCCTCTTGCAAACAGGAAGAGGTCCCCAGGGGACCCCTTCCACTTTGTGAATGTATGTGAAAATAGTTTTTAAGAGTAGGCAGTGGTCCCACGGACCACTGCCTACTCAAAAAATGAAACAGAAATGTTTAATTTTTCTTTTTAAATGCATCCCATTTTCCTTTATGGAAAACGGGCTGCATTTTTTTAAAAACTGCTTTATTTTAAAAGCAGTCACAGACATGGTGGCCTGCTGACCCCAGCAGGCCACCATCCCTGGGAGTGCTCTCCATTCCCAAAGGGGTCGCAAATTGCACTTGCCTCATGAATATTAATGAGGCAGGCAATTTGCAACCCCATTAGGAATCGCAAACAGTGTCCGAGACACTGTTGTAAATTACATTTTACGAGTTGTAAAGCGACGCAATTTGCGACGCGCAAATTGTAAGGGTCGTACATCTGGCCTTTATAATCTTAGTTGCCATATTGTTGTGCCTTCTTTCTCTAGTGGGATATGACCTCACAGAATTTTAATTTAGTACAGTACATTATGATGCTAAATTTAATACACTGACACCAAGGGAAAACTTAGTGGATTTCACGATAATATTTATATTAAAATGTTGAGTGAATATGTAGATAATGAAGGGGTCAAGGACTGTTTTGTGTGTATTTATCTGTTGGATTTCAACGTTTCGCTGGATGATCTGCCTACCTCCGAAAATGGCAAAAAATTGTTTAAAATATGGTAAATTTCAAAATACAGTTGCACAAAGAAACCAGAAAATTAATAAAACTAGCTGAGAGTTATGTTATCAATGGTGATTTTCTGATTGGTAAAGAACCAACTATGAGAGGGATTTATTATGTGTGTGGTAAAACTGCTTACTTCAACCTGCCATGTAATTGAGTGTGTTTATGTTATCGTGCTTTAGTGTTTCCTAGAGGAGTGGAGTGAATTATGCTGTTGGTTTGAAGAGAGTGAAATGTGGTTATGGACAGATACTATCAGATATATTAGGAGCTATAATTCTACCTAAAGGGCGTGGATATATATGATGTGAAGGTTAGACATTTCTCTATGCTTATGGACCAGCTTGCTTCTAATACTGGAGCCTTAACTAAGATTAATTCTGAATTAATTTCTATTTGTGCGAATATTATGCAAAATCACTTAGAGCTAGATATCCTTCTTGCAAAGGAAGGCGGTGTTTGCAAGGTAGTGAAAGTTAAGAGTGTTGTACTTTCATACCAGGTAACAGTAGGGTTATTCATGCATATGTGGGGAACATAATTAACATTTCTCGTGAAGTCCAAGTTTAGAAGAGCATGGCAGGTGGAAAACAATAGTTTCCTGGGTTCGTGAGATAGGAAAGTGTTTTAGCAAGGTATGTGAATGGTTTGATAGCCTGGGAGGGGCCATGTTAAGACTCATCTTAACTCCTGTAATAATTGTATTGATTTGTGCAATTATCCCATTTCACTTGTTCAAACTTTTTGAGTATTTGTTTCTAAAATGTGCCTGTTGGGCAAAGGAAAAATGTTAAAAAGAAACAGAGAAGAATTTGAAATGGAGGGCTTCAGGATTGCGTTAACAACCTGTTAAAAATTGATTGAAGAATCAGTTCAAAAGAAGCAGAAAGTGATGCGGACTGTGTTATGATTGTTGACTACTTTAATTCAATTAACTGTGTGTTTAGTGATTATAGAATATTCAGAGGGGGGAAGTTGTTAGAGGTTATTATGTATTTATATTTTTGTGCATCATTAACAATGTGCCAAATGTATTTTCACTCTTGATTACACATGTACACACTAATACAATGCTGTTCTTTTGGAACAAATTCTCTGTGACGTATAGAAGTGTTTCAGACCCTTGTTAACTAGACCTCAATTTGGGCTTAAAACCCATCTTGTTCGAAATGGTTACACCCATGTCATTCTTGTCTTCCCCCTGCACATCTCAATGTCTTTTTATTTCTGCAGTCGAGCAGATTATTATTTGTTTATTTCCACTGTCATTGTTCATGCTGTCTTCAATTAACTTTCTCCTGCTCAGTCACATAACTGCAAATATTTCTTCAAGGGCTTTCGGCTAGATCACTGTGCCCTATTCATTAAAATAACACGCAGTTGTTTATGTATCTAATTTCTTCTAGCATCTCCAGATGACATTAGCAAATGGGACAGGGCAGAATAATTATTTAAGTAATTTGATAGTGCTTAGGTGTTGGGGAAATGTATAGCGTTTAATAAGTCTGTGCTCTGTTTTACTGATGAAATGCTACATTAGCACCCCCCACCCTGATACTGCAGTTCTGTTAATTACATATGCGAAAATAATGTATAAATAATGACGAAACATCAAATCTAGGAGCGATCCAGAGTCTTTCCTGTTCTACTAAGGATGCTGTCCATTTCTTTTCCAACTTTGCTGCCCACTTGGGACTTAGGCTAATTTTGATTTTCCATTTCTCTGTATGGCCCTATACATTATGAGCCTTCAAGACATTGACTCTATGTCGTCTTACTTTTGAATTTTGTAAAAAAGAAAACTTCAACTATTCCTCTGATCTGGAACTCAGTTATTTTGTGGACCCATTTACGTAATTGACTGTATTTCTGATGTCTTTGATGTATTGGGAGGTGCCTAAACACAGGGACACATTGCCTCATACAATTGAGGTTTAACACCGTGTCCGGTTCATGGAATTGCGGGCATTCTTTATGAGTTGAATTTTAGGGTGTTTAAAATTGTGGGGTCCCCCACGCCCACAGGTGTGGCAAAAGAAGAAGAATGTCTTGATGAGATAAAGTCAAGGCATTTTATTCCTCAAGGAAGAGATTTAGTAAAGAGCGCATGGGCAGAGCTGCACCCACGAAAAGAGCTTGCACCAACTGAATCCACCAAACATTCCAACACTCAAACCTGCACATTGCATTCCCCACATGCGCAATCAATCAATCAGCATTTGTATAGCGCAGCACTGTCAGCCCTAGGGGTATCTGTGCACTGTGGGTGCGACGTCTGCGTCAAAAAGCCAGATCTTGAGTTTCTTTCTGAAGTCCGCCAGGGAGGGAGCTGTTCGAAGATGGAGGCGCAAGTACTTCCAGGTCTTAGAGGCAATGTTGGAGAAGGATGCGGCCTCCGCTGCGACAGATGCGGGGTGTGCGCACGGGCTAGGGAGGAGAAGCACAGGTGTCGTGCAGTTAGATGGAAGTTCAGTCGGTGGTTGATGTAGGCTGGTCCTTGGCCGTGTAGAGCTTTGTAGGTGTGCATGAAGATCTTTAACTGGCATCTCTTCTGGGTTGGGAGCCAGTTGAGGTTTCTGAGGTGGGGGGTGATGTGTGGTCCGTTTGGGAAGGTCCAGGATGAGTCTGGATGCAGCATTCTGTATGGTCTGGAGTCTTCTGAGGAGCTGGGTGGAGATGCCGGCGTAGAGAGCGTTGCCGTAGTCGAGGCTGCTGGTGATGAGGGCCTGGGTGATGGTCTTTCTGGTGTTGACTGAGATCCATCTGAAGATTCTGCAGAGCGTGGGAAGGTGTGGAAGCAGGAGGAGGTGACGGCATTGACTTTCGTTTCATGGTGAGTTTGCTGATGACGACGATGCCTAGGTTGCATGCTTGGTCTGTTGGTGTGGGTGTTCTTCCCGAAGATCAGTACTTCTGTCTTGTCGGAGTTGAGTTTAAGGCAGTTGTCGCTCATCCAGTTGGCTACGATGGTCAAGGCGTGGAGGAAGTTTGTTCTGGCGGTGAAGGTGTCTTCTGTGAGCGAGAGGATAAGTTGGGTGTCGTCCGCATAGGAAATTATGTTGAGGCCGAGGGATCTGATGAAGTCTGCGAGGGGGGTCATGTAGGTGTTGAACAAGGTGGGGCTGAGGGAGGATCCTTGGGGTACGCTGCATATGATGCCCTTGGGTTAGAAGGTGAAGGGAGGCAGCCGGATGCTCTGTGTGCATCCTGTAAGGAAGGAGGCGATCCACTTGAGGGCGTTTTGCTGAATGCCAATGTTGTAGAGTCTGTTGATGATGGTATGGTGGGATACTGTGTCAAATGCAACAGAGAAGTCACTGAGGATCAGGGCCACAGTCTCTCCCAGTTGAGGAGGGTTCTGATGTCGTCTGTGGCAGCGATCAGCGCTGTCTCAGTGCTGTGGTTGATATGGAATCCTGATTGGAAGGTGTCAAGTAGGTGGTTTTGTTCCAGGTATTCAGTGAGCTGTTCGTTGATGGCCTTCTCGAGTACCTTGGCCAGGTAAGGGAGCAAGGAGATCGACCAATCATTTTTGAGTTTGCTGGGGTTGGTGGAAGGTTTCTTTAGGAGTGGTCTGACCTCTGCATGTTTCCATCTGTCCGGGAATCCTGGAATGCTGCTGTGGTGATTGAGGTGTTGATGATGTTGGTGAGTTGCATGCTGTTTGGGTTGGTTCTGAGGTTCAAAAGACGGTAGGGGCAGGGGTCGGTGGGTGCCCCAGAGTGGATGGATGACAAGATGGCAGTGGTGGTCTGAGTGGTAAGCGGAGAAAAAATGGTGATCATTCGGCTGGTGTGCGCTAGTTGGTCAAGGCTGTTGAGGTTGAGAGCCGTGGGTTGAAGTTGTTGTAGATGGTACCAATCTTGCTGTGGAAGTAGTTTGAGAGGGTGTCACGGAGTTCTTTGGAAGGGTGGATTGTGTTCTCTGTGGCTGCCAGATAGGAGAATTCCTTGACTATTTTGAAAAGTTCTATGTGTGGTTGGCCACTTTATCGATGAGGGCTGTGATGGCTGCTCTCTTGGCTTCCTTAATGCACAGGTGGAAGTCGAAGAGGGCAGCTTTGTGAGCAGCTCTGTTGGAGGGTTTCATTGTGGCACACCATCATTTCTTGAGTTGGTAGCAGCTGTTCTTGATGGTTGTGAGCCCTGGGCTGTACCAGCTGGCTTGTTTTGAGGTTTTGATTGCTTTTGCTGGTTTCATCGGGGTGACTCTGTCAGCGCATTTGGTGATCAATGCAGAGAAGTTGTGGACTGCCTGGTCGAGGTCTGATAAAGCTTCAGGTTGGGTGATGCTGAGGTTTGAAAATTCTACTACTCTTGGAAGACAAATATTAAATGTTTCAACTCACATACCCAGAAGCACTCAAGATACCACTCCACCAGTCGTGAAAGGGAAAACCAAAACAAATATATGTAATCCAAATTTTATCTTGTATTATTAAAAATTGCACATACATATGTACACAGAATCACAACAAGAACAATTAAAAACAGTATAAATGATTATTTCACACAATATTAAAAACCTCAAAGAGAGACACAAAATGAGACATATATTTGTCATTTCATCATGGTTAATTTGAAGGAATCAATCAAAGTATTAACAATATTTCATTGTTTACATGCAACACCTCGTTCCTCAAATTTAACCCTAAAAGAGACAAGCGTCAACGCATTTCGGTGGTAAAAAGCAAGATGAAGCCACCTTCCTCAGGACAATAACATATCTATCCCTACTAACGAATGGCCTAGGAGATTTACCTGTATAGAGACATACGCAAATATCACCTTAACCCCCATTGGTTACAATCACTACATCATTTAAGAAGCAGAATCAGCGTCCTATAGATACAGTGCTTACCCATTATGTAACATAATTACACAAATAAGTTACAATTTTTAAAAACAATCCAAATTAAAATATTAAAAACATTTTTCCAAAATTTCTCCCAACTAGCATCACCCAATTACGTATAGATTATCCCATCAGGACTGGAAGGTATCCCAACATTCATTCCTTCATCCACACTGCATTCATGTGTTCCAAGGATCTTTCTGAACTCACCTAAACTATGAAGGTGAGACCAATATTCAGGCTGTTCTCAACCTATTTGAAAGAATCAGCAATCATTCCTAGTTAAAAACTAAAAACATGAATAACAAATTAGATCTCCCACTCTCTTACTTGGAGGGCAACCATGAGGATACCATACTGTAATTAGCCTACCTCTCTAGTGATCCCAAAAGAGGTAAGTCACTTCTTATCCCACCTAAAAGGTGTAGAAAGTAATCAATATACCCCGCAGATATATGGGTGGTGCTGAGGGCCTGTGTACACTGGGTCTGAGTTTCCTTGCCCGAGCTGCGGTGGGAGGAGCTGTGATGGTGATGGTGTGCTGAGCATCAGAGATGGTGAAATGAACCATGGCGTGGTCAGTCCAGGTAAGATCTGTGACATGGCAGAAACAGATTCTGTCACTGGAGGTGAAGATGGGGTTAAGTGTGCGTCCGGCTTTGTGTGTGGGTGTGGTGACCAGTTGGGTGAGGCCAATGCTGTTCAGGTTCTCCAGGAGAGTGATGGAGTTGGCGTCATTGGGTTCGTCAACGTGGAAATTGAGGTCACCGAGTAGGATGTAGTGGACGAAGTCAATGGCTAGGGGGAGCGATGAGGTTGGAGATGGCGTCACAGAAAGCTGGTCGGGGTCCCGGGGGTCTGTATATGAGGGTGCCTCTTATCGTGGTCCTGGCGTCGGTCTGTAGTTGGAAATTGAAGTGTTCCATGAGGGGTGTGGGGTTGTCATTGGTGGTGGTACATCGGATGGTTTCCTTAAAGAGGACAGCAATACCCCCATTGTGTTTTTTAGTGCGGTCTCGGTGTATCATCTTGAAGCCATCTGGGGTTGCTGTGGCGATGTCTGGGTTTGAGGAGGGGCTGAGCCATGTTTTGGTGATGAAAGCGACGTCAGGGGAGAGGGTGGTGATGGTGTCCCAGATTTCCGTGGCATGCTTGCAGAGAGATCGGGCGTTGAACAGGATGGACTGGAGTGGTTCCAGGTTGTTCGTGGTATTCTGGGCAGCAGTGGTACGGGATCCTGTGCGGACTGGGGGTTCTATGTTGCAGGAGAAGCGGCAAAGATGGCAGGTGAAGAGTCCTTAGAAAGCTCGCGGGGATGAGGTGCAGCAGTTGTTGGTTCGGTGTCCAGGGCCAGGAGCTCCTCGGCGGTGAAGCGGAGGGTGGTGTGAGGGCCACGGCCATGCACACAGAACACATAGACATTCATCACATACAGACATTTCACACTCCAAGAACCATGGTACCACAATTCTCTACCTCTCTCTGTCTGTAAGACTTTGGAGTTACCTATTTACACATCAACTAGACCACATTCACCCATCTGCGATCCTGTGTGGGAGTCAGATTCAGTTATCAATGGATGCCCGGGAAGGCAGTGGGATCCCATATATAAGCACGTCATCGGTTTAGTTCTGCACTAAGACAACACTTTTATGCACCAAAAAAACAATTGAAATGAAAGCTGGGTAGGTACGTGCATTCAAAAACGACTAAGACATCCACAAAGTCCGATTCAGTAGGACAGGATTGCCCTGGTTTGTTACATGGTTTGACTGGAATGACATATCACAGACGCAATTCCCCCTTAACTCTTTACACACCCAGCAGATTTCAAAATGAATAGCACAGCCTGCTGTCGAACGGGGGAGACCCAGGCCAGTCACCTGAGGGCAAACGAGGGGAAATCCGTGGGATACAGGCAGGAACGTGTGAGTGGCCTTTCACAATGACTACTCTTCCCTTACAAACAATGCCATAAGCAATGAATGCTAAAACGTTTTTGCACAAAGGACTAGTTGTTCTAATGAGCACAGCTAAGACGCTGCCCGCCAAACAATCATAAATGCTTAAGTATTTGTGTGGGAGCGTTTCAGACGTAGAAATGTTGACTGATGATTCACCAGCCACAAACAATATTTCAGAGATGGACAGTAAAGAAGGCCCATTATCATTGTCCCCTGCTTCCACGTGCTCCTTCGTGCACAATGGGTTTTCTCATTACAAGACACAGCGTAGGTCATTATTTCCACAAAAAGCATTTCATCTCATATTTTTAAAGCTGTTCTAAAGTAGCGCAATTTTAAATTGAAACAGATTTAAAGAGGGATTCAAATGCTTACAAATTTCTATGACTATTTCGGTGATCCACTCTTTAAGCCATGTTGTGGTAAACAGTAAGAAACCTCCTGAGCTTCAAAATCATCGAAACGAATCATTAAGGTATAGTACAAATGGAGGTTCAATCTCAAATATTCTACAGCCTTGCTATATCTGCTACCAGAATATTTCGTTTTACATATCGTGCTGCAAAAATATCATAGCAAAATATCAACAGGGTAAAATTACATAGGCAAGTATGGGCTTACTATATTTCACTTCTTTTGTGAGTACCTTGATGAAACATCTATTTTCAAGGTAAATATGTGTGTACTTAAAAATGCTAATAGATACTTACCTTCGCAATAATTTGTGTGCCAATATTTTGCTGCAATGTTCCTGCAGCATGACATTCTTGTAGTCGACATTCACACATACAACCAACCTCCTCAGTGGTTGGTTGAGCAGTTAACGAGTAGTATGAAGCGCACAGCTACTTTCTAACTATGAAATAGAAAAAGGAGCGCTCTGTTTGACCATAAAATGCAAGTCATATAGACCTTGGCCACACACTTGTGAAGACGGGGGTCTTGCCCTTGTCCTTACACCCGCTGAACCATAATGAGCCACCTATCATCTATCTGCCTGTGGATTCCCAAACATCGGTCTCTGGTGCCTGAGATGGGGTTTACCTAGTGTCGTTCTCCACCTGTGCGAAAAATGAAAGAGGCCATTTGTCCTTACTGTGCTACGTGCAGTGAAGAAAAGTGTTTATGGAGAGCCCAATATCTTAAAAACAAGTAAATCAATAACAATAAAATATAAATAGCTAAATAAAAAATAAGCTATGGGGCCAAAAGATTTTCTTATGAGCTGCCAACTGCTGGATTGCCTAATCCCAAGGTTGCCTTTTTTGGTTCCTCCTCCTGCTTACACTAAGCTACATTTCCTGTCCCTTTATTTCACTCTCTCTTCCTCCATTTTCTCTGCTGTTTTCTCTTGCTCTGGGTCAAAGTCTGATCATGTAAAGTGGGTGCAGCACCCTGTGACTTCAACCAGCGGCACACATTAAGCATCGTGTTCATGGCAGACTGCTTTCCAGAAAGCTGGAACCCTGAGGATGAGAAGATGATTGGGTGTGGAGTCTGAGACAATACTAGGCAGGGGAGGGATCTTTAGTTATCATATCTGACAATATCAAGGTGATTAAAAGGCATCAAAAGAGTGAGGGGAAAGTAACATAAATACTGACTGGCATGAAGGAGTGTTATAACCAGCAGGAAAAGGATGGCGGCGTTATGATTGTATAAAGAAATGCTATATCTTGTCCCCAGGGGATTCTTCACAAGTTCAAATGATAAAGTCAGATTGGAGATGCCCAGAAAGGGCTTCAACCCAAACCATGGTTTAAATCACAAGATTAAAGAACAGAGGCTGAATCATGAAAACATTACCCACTGGAATACGAGGAGGGTGCGAAGATGCATTCTGATTAGGAAGCAGGCACTCTTCAGCAGGACTGAGCCCAGCTCTCCAAAGCAAGAATAAGCAATATTTTACCATAGAAATTATAAATATGTGCTGAAATATACTCCCAGGCAAAGTGCCAGTCAAACAGGAAATTAAATTTAAAAATATATATTTTAAAAGGCCTAGAGAAGCAAAGATGAGGTCCGGACTCGTGTAGGGTGTGTGTAGTAAGGGAAAACGGAGCTATACAGGCTTGCCAGCCATGGCTTTCCAATTCGAGCATGGAAACCTGTCATACTACGTTCATTAACAGTTCTACACATATCAATAAAAATACAAAAATAATAAAACAAAGTAATACGTTGCACTAGTCATTACTTACTCTGGGGTGTCCAAGCGCTATAACAACAAAAGTTATTATTGACCAACTAAATTATACCAATTGTATCTGCCTGGGAATAATAAAAGGCTAACTAACTCCCCTGCATTGCGATGTAGAACCCCTGCCTTACTTGTTACCATCAGATATCTGCAGTAGGCGCATTAACTCTCTGAGCTATCTTCACACCTTAACATAGACAGATGGTGCTGTTTTATGCACATCACGGCATATGGTGGAAGGACACTCATCTGCAAAACATACATTTACAGTATTTTTGCAGGCAGAAATATTCACTTGTCTATAATATTTTAATTGCAATGGATTCCAGGAGATATGTTGTCCATTCAGTCAGCTGTTTCTTAAAAATGTCGACACTATGTTATAGTCCATGAAACACAATCCGCCGATTCCACGTCAGTGATTATGACCTGAAATAATAAAGCAGAAAAGGTAGCATCAATCGACTTTTTATCGCTCTTTTTAATATTCTGCTGTTGAAGGGTGGAGAAAAAGTACTAATTTCCTTATATTTTATGAAGTATCTGCCTCCCTCCCATTACTATTTCACTTACTCTAATTGTTCAACATGCAATAGCTTGCATCCTAATAAAATCATACTTAGCAAGGATGTATGAAACAATTAGGTGACACATTCTGGGGATTTTAATACGATTTAAATTCTATAACTATCTTTGCATTCTGTGAACGCCCTTATTAACTCTCCCGTGCATCGTTGTGGCGAGCTGTCAGGAAACAAAATGAAAAATAGTTTTAATAGCTGCACCCTGACCTGTTTTATATTTTACGTCAATTATAACCGCACACAACCATGCATAATTATGAAGCATAGACACATTAAAATGTACACATAATTTGTGTCCTTATACCGAGCCTGGCAATGGGATTCTGAAACCAAGCAGCCGCTTCTTTCCTGTTATGAAGATCTCGCTGTTAATATTTCAGTCTTCTGTGTGCAACCATCTGTCTTGAGTAATTTTAAGTAACTACTTCGTGTGGGGGTGGGAGGGATGGAAAGAAATCTATATGTAAATATATGTGTCACCACTCTGCTTCCTGTATCTTGCTATAGAGCGACTGCAGCTTGAAATGAGGCATTGCTACAATTGAAAATGTGTATTTTTAATTAGCTGCTCAGAAATCCTATAATTTCACAAAAGAAAAGGTCCCTTCTACAGAATCACGCCAATTAATTTGCAAGTCTCTTTATGCGTTTTAGTTCTAGTTAAGCAGTTTTTTTGTATTGTTTGTAGAAATATTCAGAGTGGACTATGCAGTACAAGAAGAAATCGGCCTTTTCTCTATTTACTCTACAAGAAAGGCATAATTAACGTTCAGATATTGATATGTAAACTTAATTGAGGACTACCTAGATGATAGATCTAAGCTAAGGGAAGATGGATGTAGCATGAAGCTGCATGATGCTAAGGAGTATTCTGTGGCCTGGATAAACCAGAAAATGCTTGAGTGGTTTATGCTGAATTCTAGAAAATTATGATGGCGATTCTAGATATATGTCAATTACTGTGCAAAATCCCGTCTGCTCATGATGTCCCCTCATTCAGTATTTTTCTTTTGGACTCATCGATTTTGGACATAAGTGGTGGCCTGAGGCCTACTAACTAGGACCCAGCCACTATTTGTTAGGTAGTAAATGCATTGTACTTCATTCTCTGTGTAGCCACTGCTACCATGGTCCTCACCAATATTTATTTTAGGCCACGAGGGTGACAGAGAAAGGATGTTATGCAAAATAACTGACGCATTTTAAGTGAACTGTAGTAGTTCTGGACAACCCCAGTGTATTTACATTTATGTATGTTATGGTGTGTGCAGTAGGACACATTTTGCTGTATTCAGATTGCCTCATGTGGTTGTGGTCTAGGTAGACCAAACACAGAGCTCCAAGGCTCTCTTATCAGTAGAATCTATATTATATTAGGGGTAAAGTACCTCCTGCTGTACACTATAAGGATACTGCAAGTCACCGAGAAGTTCCATAAATATATATAGAGCAACAAGGCCGAAGGTGATGGTCACACCATCATCGTTCCCAGAAACCACTTAACCCCTTCCATGCGTCGGACGCGCGGGAGCCGTCCGACGCATAAGTTCTAATGTGCGTCGGACAGCTCCCGCGCGTCCGACGCCATTGCAGAAGAAATCCCTCTGGTGCAGGCACCAGAGGGATTTCTTTTACTCCCCCAAAGCCTCGGGAGCTCGGGAAGAGCTTCCCCAGCTCCCGAGGCCCCCCTCCGTTTCTGTAAAATGACAATCAGCGCGCACGTCGCGCTGACGTCATTTCACAGAAACCAAAACTGAAATGAGCCTTTAGGCTCCTTTCAGTTTCACTTTCTACGTGCTCAGGGGGCTATCTCAGCCCCCTGAGCACGTAGAAAGACGGGAGAGGTATCATTGGAAAGGGGAGAATCTCCCCTTTCCAATGGTACCCCTCCCTAGTGGATCCCTGCTTGGGGATCCACCCACTAGACACCAGGGAGGGGGGAGCGGCCCCTGGGGCAAGGGCCTTTGCTCCCTCCAAAACAGAAAGCACACTAAACGCCAGGGATTTCTTTTTAGGCACTTGTTTTTAGGGTGGGGGCTGCGTTTTGGGCCGTTTCCTGTCGGGAGCACTAGGCCAAACCACACAAGTGAGGTACCATTTTTCTCGGAAGACTTTGGGGAACAAGGGGTGGGTGGAATTTTGTGGATCCACACAGATTCCAGAACTTTCCACCACAGAAATGTGAGGAAAATGTGTTTTTTTGGACAATATTTGAGGTTTGCAAGGGATTCTGGGTAACAGAACCTGGTGAGAGCCAGACAAGTCACCACATCCTGGATTCCCCTGGGTGTCTAGTTTTCAAAAATGTATAGGTTTGCTAGGTTTCCCTAGGTGCCGGCAGAGCTAGGGTTCAAAATCTATAGCTAGGCACTTTGCAAAAAAAGGGTCAGTTTTCACTGTGAAAATGTGGTGTGTCCCCGTTGAGTTTTGGGCCGTTTCCTGTCGCGGGCACTAGGCCTACCCACACAAGTGAGGTACCATTTTTCTCGGAAGACTTTGGGGAATGCGGGGTGGGTGGAATTTTGTGGATCCACACAGATTCCATAACTTTCCACCACAGAAATGTGAGGAATATGTGTTTTTTTTAACAAATGTTTAGGTTTGCAAGGGATTCTGGGTAACAGAACCTGGTGAGAGCTAGTCAAGTCACCCCATCCTGGATTCCTCTGGGTGTCTAGTTTTCAAAAATGTATAGGTTTGCTAGGTTTCTCTAGGTGCCAGCAGAGTTAGAGTTCAAAATCTACAGCTAGGCACTTTGCAAAAAAAGGGTCCGTTTTCACTGTGAAAATGTGGTGTGTCCATGTTGCGTTTTGGGCCGTTTCCTGTCGCGGGCACTAGACCTACCCACACAAGTGAGGTACCATTTTTCTCAGAAGACTTTGGGGAACGCGGGGTGGGTGGAATTTTGTGGATCCACGCAGATTCCTGAACTTTCCACCACAGAAATGTGAGGAAAATGTGTTTTTTTTTACAAATTCTGAGGTTTGCAAGGGATTCTGGGTAACAGAACCTGGTGAGAGCCAGACAAGTCACCCCATCCTGGATTCCCCTGGGTGTCTAGTTTTCAAAAATGTATAGGTTTGCTAGGTTTCCCTAGGTGCCGGCAGAGCTAGGGTTCAAAATCTACAGCTAGGCACTTTGCAAAAAAAGGGTCCGTTTTCACTGTGAAAATGTGGTGTGTCCATGTTGCATTTTGGGCCGTTTCCTGTCGCGGGCACTAGGCCTACCCACACAAGTGAGGTACCATTTGTATCGGGAGACTTAGGCTAACACAGTATTGTAGAGCAACTGTTATTACCTATTGACTTTCGATGCATTTCTGCCTTCCAAATGAAAGACAATGGGGCCGATTCCGATCTCGGTCGGAGGCGCACCCAACACCATTCGGTCGGGAAAAAGCCATGCGAAAGCCTGTTTCCCGACCGATCCGTACAGCACACCGAACGAGTAAGTACGATGCGCACAACAGCACAGAATCCGGCCGAGCCGTACTCACCCAAACCAGGTCCTGTTCCCCGACCGAGGCGAATCCGGAAACGCAGAATCGAGTCGCACGGAAGGAAAAATGCAGCTCCGTCCGGCCGAACGAGTACGATGCGCTTTCCGTACGCGCCGAACCCGTCGCAACGCACGGCACGTCAAAGCATCCGGGAGAGGCGCACATAAGCTCCGAGTCGCGCCACAACACGATCCACGGCTCCGAGACGAACACGCCAGCGACGAGGACGTCGCGAAGCGACGAGGACGAGGCGAAGCGACGAGGACGACGCGAAGCAACGAGAAGGACGAACGACACGAACCAACCATGAATCCCTTCGTCCCGATCATACCAATATTCTACATTTACTACCGGAACAGGCACGGACGCGTACGGCGCAGAAAGTAAGCCAGACACCAACCACAAAACACATACAACACGTACACGACACATCACACACACACAGAGGGATGCAGAATATACTTACACCAGCAACAGCAGCACCATAGGGGCGGGATGCCCATCACCAATGCCACATATGCACACAGGGGCCTGAATGTGCACCACCACCCCAACCCAGGGGGGGCAGGATGCCTACCACTACTACCACCCTTAGCCAGGGGGGGCCTACCACCCTCACCCAGGGGGGCTGGATGCCTACCACTACTACCACCCTTAGCCAGGGGGGCTGGATGCCTACCACTACTACCACCCTCACCCAGGGGGGCTGGATGCCTACCACCACCCTTAGCCAGGGGGGCTGGATGCCTACCACTACTACCACCCTCACCCAGGGGGCTGGATGCCTACCACCACCCTCAGCCAGGGGGCTGGATGCCTACCACTACTACCACCCTTACCCAGGGGGGCAGGATGCCTACCACTACTACCACCCTTAGCCAGGGGGGCTGGATGCCTACCACTACTACCACCCTTAGCCAGGGGGCTGGATGCCTACCACTACTACCACCCTTACCCAGGGGGGCAGGATGCCTACCACTACTACCACCCTTAGCCAGGGGGGCTGGATGCCTACCACCACTACCACCCTTAGCCAGGGGGGCTGGATGCCTACCACTACTACCACCCTTAGCCAGGGGGGCTGGATGCCTACCACTACTACCACCCTCACCCAGGGGGGCTGGATGCCTACCACCACCCTTAGCCAGGGGGGCTGGATGCCTACCACTACTACCACCCTTACCCAGGGGGCAGGATGCCTACCACTACTACCACCCTTAGCCAGGGGGCTGGATGCCTACCACTACTACCACCCTTAGCCAGGGGGGCTGGATGCCTACCACTACTACCACCCTTACCCAGGGGGGCAGGATGCCTACCACTACTACCACCCTTAGCCAGGGGGGGCTGGATGCCTACCACCACCCTTACCCAGGGGGACAGGATGCCTACCACTACTACCACCCTTAGCCAGGGGGGGCTGGATGCCTACCACTACTACCACCCCCACTCATAGGATGGACAATGCATGACACAACCAGCACACCACAACCTACGGAATGCAAGAAGAAGACATCCCCCCAACACCATGACAAGCGTGTGTAGACTGTGTCAAATGCCTACAACACCGAACATGACTTTGAACATACAATGTGACCCCCTAGCACATGTGCCACACATATATGTGTGTGGCACCCACAATGCAAGCAGGCCATGACCATTGTGGCAATGGGGTCCAAACCCCCATGATCACAGTGACCAAAATGCAAGTGTGGGGTCCATAGCTGAAGCACACTTTGAACATTGTGGCAATGGGGTCCAAACCCCCATCATCACAGTGACCAAAAGGTAAGTGTGGGGTCCATAGCTGAAGCACACTTTGAGCATTGTGGCAATGGGTTCCAAACCCCCATCATCACAGTGACCAAAATGTAAGTGTGGGGTCCATAGCTGAAGCACACTTTGAACATTGTGGCAATGGGGTCCAAACCCCCATCATCACAGTGACCAAAAGGTAAGTGTGGGGTCCATAGCTGAAGCACATTTTGAACATTGTGGCAATGGGGTCCAAACCCCCATCATCACAGTGACCAAAATGTAAGTGTGGGGTCCATAGCTGAAGCACATTTCGAATTATTGTGGCAATGGGGTCCAAACCCCCATCATCACAGTGACCAAAATGTAAGTGTGGGGTCCATAGCTGAAGCACACTTTGAACATTGTGGCAATGGGGTCCAAACCCCCATCATCACAGTGACCAAAAGGTAAGTGTTGACAAAGAAAGAGGTGCAACTGCCAAACTGCATGGATGATTCCTGGTCACAGAACAACACACACATCAGTGGCAAAGTAGTGTATGTGTCCCATTGCAACATAAATTGGGGGAGCCAAATACTGCAGTGCAAATAAGACATACCTTTGGCCATGTGCAGACAAACAACACCCATGGGGGCTGACACCGTCAACAATCATCAATGACACAATGACAGAAGTGACCATCAGAATGCAGACCCACGTATTTGCACCAATGGGCACACACATGCAGATACCCTGTGGAGACTGCAGATGTGAGGTGAACAGATACCATACCATGGCAGCAATGGGACACACAAACCATGATCATTGTGCTGACCGATGACCTAGGAGTCCCAGGGACAGCAGGGGAAACCCACCAAACTACATACAGCCAATGGCACACCCAAGATATGCCAATGCAGTGGTGCAGATGCACAAACACAAACAGGCAGACCCACACTGCACATCATACACAACAGGTGAGGGGGGTGCCAGTGTCCCCAGGCAACCACACAACACATGAGGAGACCTGAGTACCAATCATACAGATGTGCATACAGTGCCACACAAAGGTAACTCATGGATCCAAATCCCCTATGTGGGCAAGCAGGCATTGTCAGATGAGAGGGAGCACAAATCACACATGTCACACAGGCACGTAGGGACAGCAACTGACACAGCAAGACACAGACACACCACAGCACCACCCCCAGGGCCCCCACAATGTGGTGACCCTGGGCTGCATTACAATCCCACTGTGATGACAAAGCTAAATGTGGTTCACACTGTGAACCACAGTCATGTGTCCTGAGCAACTAACTACCATCACACCTACACAAGCACAAATCAAACAGCATGGCCAGTAAGCCAAGGCCAACATGGAGGCAGGGGCCTAGCCGGGCAACAACTCTCATCTGCACACACTCAACACCACACCCCTCGACCTCCAACAATATGCAGCAGTGAAGCACACATGCACTGGTGACATTGCACATGCACCCATGACTATTCGAGGGTGGTGGGTGGGAACCAAGGTGCAGAAACACATCACACATGGACACTCAACAAGACTCCTGAATGTCTGACACACTGCACACTACGCTGTACATGGACATGACGGCAATACCACACCAACCAATTGGATCCCAGCCACAGTCACACACCAATGAAGAAGCCAAGGTCACCCACAAAGAACACACATAGACAACAACCAACATTGCAGCCCGGACCCTGAGGAGTGCCAGCAGTCACAGACACAACGTGTCACAATCACTGAAAGATAACACAAACTGGAAATCACATGACAGGGGCAAACAACAAGTGCCAAGGGGAAACCTGACTGTGACCCATCTGCGTCTGCACACAAACTCAGCCCTGACAGCAAACACACCTATGGGTGACACCCTGATGACCAGTAATGTGCCATGCACCCACATCACAGAGAACCCAGGGAGAAGACTTTGGGGAACATAGCTCAACTCAGCTAGCATCACAAACAGGTACAACACTAGGGATCACAGCATGCACAGCTAAACGGAAGTGAACACACAGACATGCACATACAACACACACCTTGGGCGCAGGCAATGTCACAGGAGTACACACTGCCATGAGGGGACTCCACTCCTGTGTGAGGAAAGCTGTGCCATATGTTGCCTCAGTAGGGCCCCATCATGTCAGCTGAGCACTTGGTCACACAATCAACAATTAGCACCAAATGAGGGCTCCCGTAACATCAGCCTGGTCATGGAAGTGCCAACGGAATCATCAGCACAGATCCAACATACTTGTATAGCAATGTTGCACTGACAACACAGATGAGTCCTTCCCCATTGATGCCCAAACCTGCATGTCCACTGGAGATGGCCACACGGTCAGGGAAGTAGACGAATTGAACAATGGCAGGCACAACAGATGTGCAGGGGTGGAAGCCACAGATGTGAAATAGCCAATCTAAGTAGGAAATCCCATTGCCAAATACTGAACACATGACACCCTCAGATGCTGCTATGGATGACATGGATACACCACAGGATAGGACACATTCCCCCTGGACCACATGGGTTCCTGCACAGTAACACTTCATTATCATGAGACCAAATATCACCATCACTGCAGCAAGGGCATGGTTAGCATCATCAACATCATGTACATCAGAAGCAAAAGCACTAGAGAACAGAAAGTTGCTTTATTCAGCATATGTGGCATTAAAAGTAGAAGTCCGGTAGAACATAAACAAAGGCCAATGGCCAGTCCATCAACAAAGTCACAAGTGGGTGACAGTGGCAGATGCCACCCTACACATGCCTGCACAAAACCAGGGACAATCCACTAGGAGGGGCAACCGGGGGGTAGGCCAGGCACCGCAGGGACAGGATCAGGGCTCACCAGGAGGAAGCAGGGAAGTGGTGGTGGGTGCTGGAGAGCCACTGACAACTGCAGTGGAGGTGTCTGACATGGTGTGTGCCGGCACAACTGGGGGCATGGCTCAGGTGTTGTGGGTGCCGGCACGACTGCAGTGGACCCTGCAGATGGAGTGGACAGGTCCGCCACTGCAGTGCCCAAGTCAGACAGGGTGGTAGTGGACTCCACTGCAGTGCCTACCACCAGGGGAGGAGAATGGGGAACAGGCAAGGTGGGCTGGACAGAGGGGAGGACACCCTCACCACATCAGTGGCACAGACAAGCGCAGCGGGGGTGTGGTGCCGGGAGAGCAAGTGGCAGGGGGAGAAGGCCGGAGCCTCTTGGGGATGGTATATCTGTGGGTGGGGGAACCTGGGGCAGGGTGTGGTGGGGGCACCTGTGGAGTGGGGGCCTGAGGGATGGAGGAAGGAGACCTGGTGCTTGAGCTGCAGGGCGGCGGCGGGGTCTTGCTCTTACCACTCCGGGGGACTTGCGGGTGGGGGCCTCAGTCTGTCTGCGCCTGGGGGAGGGTGTCCGGGGCGAGGGGCACTCTGCTCCGTGTGGGGGCTTCCTCTTCCCCCTGGATGCTGGAGCAGCTGGATCAGAGGGGAAGAGGCCGAGGTCACTGAGGAAGAGGCGCTGGGTCTTTGGGGTTGCAGGTGAGGCAAGGGAGGGTGCTTTGGAGGGAGAGGCAACTGAGGACTGCGCAGTGCCCGTGGATGCGTGTGTGTGTACCAGGGCCCCATCCCCTGTGAGTCTGGTTTCAGTCCCCTGACTGTGCGTGCGTGTGCGTTTTGTTTGTGGCGTATGTGTCTGTGTGCTGGACGTGTGTGTGCTGGTGTGTGCCTGTGCCGGTGTGTGTGTGCTTGGGACGGGTAAGGTGCTGGGGAGTGTGGATGGAGCAGAGGCAGGAGGGGTGAGGGACTGTCTGAGGAGGGACACTGCTGCCGTCAGGGAGGAGTCCATGGACCTATAGCCCCTCTGTAGGTCAGACATGCCCGATGAGATGCCCTCCATGAACGACACCAGCTGAGTCAACAGTGCGGTGTGCGCATGGAGGACACTTAGCATGGCTGTCTGCCCTACATGGAGCTGGCGAAGGAGGTACACAGACTCCTCACTCAGGGCAGCAGGGGACACAGGGGCAGGGGGTGCGGTGCCTGGCCCAAAGGAGACACGCTCCCGAACATGGGAGCCTCCACGGACCTGGGGAATGGGAGCCGATGGGAGGGCGGTGGTGGTGCTGGTGGTGGCGGGGACAGCAACACTAGCTGGGGTGTGGTGGCTGCTGACACCCGCCTCCACAAGGGAGTCATCCTCCGAGTTGCTCTGGTCCTCAGCTGAGGTGGATGGTGCTGAGGACTCCTCGGTGTGCCTCCCCTCGCCCTCCGTGCCACTGGGTCCCTCCGACCACTCCTCGGCTGCTGACCCAGTCTGGCTCTCTGGCTCCTCCTGGTCCGTGGAGCTGTCCCCTTCCGTGGTCGTGGATGTATCTGCAAACAATGGGGAAACAGACAGACATCAGTCACCTGCACCAAACGCACACACCACTGTGAGCACAGCACATTACAGAGCAAGCCATGGCATCATTAGTTGTACATTGCTAAAAGTGCCCTAACTGAACAGGAGAAGCCAATTGTCAGTCTGATGCCAAGCATGGCACTCACATCCCACATGGCCTTGCACCCATCTGTCTGGTGTCTGTTGGATTGCAACACCCCAGTGTGGACACATGCACCAAGTACACAGTAGTTGGACAATGCAGAGGACACGGTGTGGCATGTGGACATGCACACATCACAGCTCTTGCCACTGAGTCAGTACAGGTTTCCGGATGAAAGGGATGCCCAGAGTCAAATAGGAAATGCATGTGATGCATACCAGCGACAGACACCATGATGCACCCATGTCCTGATAGCCATCGCCACAATGGTGTGCATGTAGCACATGTCACTCCCCTGCAGGACCACCAATAAGTTGACACATGCCATGGCAGAGGCATGACTGCTAAGTCATACATCACTGTCTCAGTGATGTATGACTTGGCAGCCGACAACAACACTATGCAGTGTGTCACAATAGTAGGTCATGGGGAATGCAAGTCCTGGAGCTGCACAAGTGCACATGTACATCCCCCACACAACACATCATCTTAACCCTCATCTGTCCAGGTCATACCTATTGGACATATGGGAGACCTGTGACACTACCCTCTGAACCTGAGCCCCTCACAATTTGCTGTGAATGAGGAACAGCTGCCTGAACTTCACATTCGCATACCCCAGTCTGCACGGGCAGCTGATCAAACACCTATGTGACACACAAGTATCGTCTCCTATGGTCACATCTCCAGGGGCATGCTGAGCCCCTACCAAGAAACACCCCAGCAGTCCTGGCAACTAATCCACAGCACACTGACACAGAGGCAGACACCTGAGGGGTCAAATCACTGTGCACAATGTGTCAGCTGATACACGGGAGTGGGAGTACACAGTGCATTGCATGGCCTGGAGTAGGCATGACTGTCCTGCTCCACATGAATGAGGGATGTGCCCTGGACAGTGGATAGCTGGCTATGTATGTGTGACACACGTAATCTGCACACTCCTGGGGCCCAAACATTGTTCCCACCCGCTGCATGGGCGTGTGCCACATACCCCAGGCACATGTGGTGGCTCAGCTCAGCAAGTGGACCGCATATCAAAGCAACACGCAGATTACATGTCCGAACACAGGCGTTGTGTGAACAATGGACCCACCCATGATGCCCACAACAGAGTTAGGGAAACAGATGCTGTCCCCCACCTTTAGTGAAGCAAACTGCAAGGACACAGTCCCAAGTGACACAATTCCCTGAATGTAAGGACCACACCTGGGTATCAGATGAGCAGTGGGCAGTGCACAATAGAGGGACATGGCTCCTGGACAACATGACTGCTGCACTGTGGCAGTTGAACCAGGCCAGAGGAGGGCACAAAGCATGTAATACAGAGTTCACAGTGCAGTCTTTGACTCACCCCCTCCTTGCTGCTGTCTGGCCTTCAGCTGCCCATCCAGGTCTGGAAACACCACCGCCAGGATCTGGAGCATGTGGGGGTCAGGGTCCGTGTTCCGCCCCTCCTGCGAGGAGGCGACAGCTTCAGCTGGACTCGTGCAATCCTCCGGGTCCAGCCCCGAAGGTCCTGCCACCTCTTCTGGCAGTTGCGGATCCGGCGCTTGTAGACCCCCACGGACCGGACGGCCCGGACGATGTCCTTCCAGATCTCCTGCTTCCGATGGGCATTAACCTGTCAGGATGACAAAGTGAAAAGGCCATTACTACACATGCAACATATCCGTGCATGACACAGTTGTATATACATGTCTCAATCACAGGGGCACATGATGTACACAGGCAGTGCAAAGCTGCCCATGGACAGTTTGCCAGACGTCACTACATGGTATCATTGCATGGGAAGTAAAACCTTGTTCAAATGCACTGTCACTGCACCATACCTGTCCAGTGCATGTCACTACACACTATGGGGGGTGACAACTACTCAGTGAGCCTGCTAGCCAGTGGCGTGCAGACTTTCAGCCTTGCTAGTCAGACAATATGCACATTCAGAAAGGCAGTGCACAGAACACTCACCTGCTCCCCTGGTGTCCCATACAGCTTGCTGTACTGTGGAAGTAGGCTGTCCAGCAGGGCCTGGTTCTCTTCAAGGCTGAAGGCTGGGGCTCTCTCCACAGTACGTGCCATTGCAGGGTCCAGAGGGGCAGAGACAGCAGCAGTGCAGTGGCAGATGTCGTCCTGGAGCATGTAGTGCAGGCAAGTGAGCTCTCAGGGGAACAGCCAGCAATATATATGTGCTGGAGAGGCAGATACTGTCCCTTGTGTCCAAAGTGATAGGTCCAAGTCGTTTGCATCTTCTGAATCTGGCCAATCCATGGAATAGCAGCACCAAAACACGCCCACAGCATCCTTCAAATCTTCAACTTCATGACATACATGATTTTGCAACATTGTTGTGTGTGACCAACTGATTTTCCAGCAACCGACTCGTTCAAAATTCGAAAACGCGTCCGTTGCCAGGCAAGCCCATTGTCAATGGGTGCGCACCGATCGGTCCATTGCGGTACAACACGTACAGGGGTACAACGCGTACCCGCACACATTGAATGCAATGGGCCGGCCGGGGGCACCGATCGGTCCATTGCAGTACAACGCGTACAGGGGTACAACGCGTACCCGCACACATTGAATGCAATGGGCCGGCCGGGGGCACCGATCGGTCCATTGCAGTACAACGCGTACAGGGGTACAACGCGTACCCGCACACATTGAATGTAATGGGCCGGCCGGGGGCACCGATCGGTCCATTGCAGTACAACGCATCACTGTACATGTGACTGGCATATGTCAGCATGCCTGTCTCAGATGGACATATGCCAGCCACAGATAGCTCCCAGGGAGTGAGGGGCACACCTACATCACGACAGCCTGTCCAAACTTTATCATAAGGCATGTAAGGCTGCATTTCCTATTGTGTGTATGTTGGTGTACATGTTGTCCTGTGGGTGTCACCTGTGGGCAGCCACCCCCAGGCTGTGCACGTGTTCATGGGGACAGGATCCTGGGTGTTACGTGTACATGACCACTGTGATGTGCAACTGTTCATATCTGTGCATGTGCCATGGTCACATTTCACGGTCGTGTATGTGTATGTCATGTCACATACCCCGTGAGTCCCATGTGGGACGGTATGTTTGAGCCAGGGTGTCCCAGTGGCACAATAGTGATGGTCCTCCACAGTCTTTGTGCATGTAGTGTTTACAATGTCTCTGATTTCATGTGCACAATGGGAGACAGTCTCCACATCCAGGTTGTGTGTGCATGGACTTTGATGTTGTGCGTGTGTGTGTCACAGACGTCCATGTCTGTCCTGCCGTGGCAAGTGGGGCCACTACCTGTGGGGGTCATGGTTGTTTTGCTGTGGTGTATACATGATACTCCATGTAATGCCAGTGTCCATGTGGCAATACAGGGTCCCTGGGAATGTACCTGTCGTTGAGCTGTGGTGCCTGGGGCACATCTGTCCTAACATGTCACTGTGGGGGGTTATTGTGACACGGCAGCAGGAGATGGGAACTGTGACACGGCCTCATGATATCCAATGGGCCAACCTGGGACTAATTGATGCCACCTGTAGGACCGTGTTGACAGATATTGGCCATGTATGTACCATACATGTCCTTCCGGAACTGCACACTTCATGTAGTTGTGCCTCATAATGATGTATGTTGGGATATTGAGTGTGTTCAATGCCGCATATGTGGGGTGACTGACAATCTTGCTTACTTCTCCTCTGCACTGCAGGGCTCCTGCTGTCCATCGACCATTCCCAGACCTGGCAACGATGGTGGAACGGGACAGCATCCGACGGTACCGCTTCACCAGGCAGCTGATTGAGGATTTGGCAGTGCAGTTGTCCCCACATTTGCAGCCTGGCCGGCCGTATCCTACAGCGCTGACCCCCAAGGTGAAGGTGATGGCAGCCCTACACTTCTTTGCCACCGGTACCTTCCAACATACTGTGGCGACTGCTGGTGGGATGTCACAGACCATGTTGAGCCGTGTGCTCTGCGATGTTTTGGCGGCAATGTTGCTATTCCTGAACCGGTACATCTATTTCCCTAGACTGCGACGACTCACTGACGTGAAGAGTGACTTTTATGCCCTGGGGAGGATGCCGCATGTCATTGGCTCCATTGATGGGACACATGTGGCTTTGGTACCACCACAGGCCCAGGAGCAGGCCTACAGGAACCGCAAGCACTACCACTCGGTCAATGCACTGGTGGTGTGTCTTGCAGACATGACCATCACACACGTGTGTGCCCGTTTCCCTGGTTCAGCACACGATGCCTTTGTGATGAGGAGTAGTCGCATCCCCAGGATGATGGCACAGATGCAGAACCAGCGCGCCTGGCTTGTCGGTGTGTACTGACTTTGTGCCATTGTGTGTGATCTGATCTGTAGTATTCCGCCCACTTTTCCAAGTCAGCTAATGTGCACTTGTCTGTCCGTAGGTGACTCGGGATACCCCAACATGCCGTGGTTGCTGACACCCCTCAGGAACCCTGTGACACCAGCCCAGATGCGCTACAATGAGGCTCATGGTCGGACCAGGAGAGTGATTGAGCGGACATTTGGTCTCCTGAAGAGCCGCTTCCGCTGCCTGGACAAGACCGGAGGGTCCCTCCCATATGCCCCTGCGAAAGTGTGCAAGATTATCATCGTCTGCTGCATGCTCCACAACCTGGCAGTGCGGAAGGAGTTGCCTCTCATCCAGGATGACAATGACCAACATCCGCCACCTGTGGAGGATCCTGGCCTGGACCACGATGCCAGTGACGATGATGATGATGATGATGATGGTGATGTCCGCACACAGCTCATCACCAACTTCTTTAGCTGAATGTGAGTATCCTGAGGTGTCATGTCAATGATGTGAGTTGGCATGATGTGTAGGTGGTGCTCTGGTGCTGTTGGAGTGTGTCCATGGGCTACTTGACTGGATGTGTGTTGCGATGTGTGTTTACAGGTGGGCTGTACTCCCTAACAGTGTTGACATGCTAACTTGGTTCTGGGTGGGTATCTTGTAACATGTATTGTGCATGAGTTTTGCTGTTCTGTCCTGTACTCCATTGCTTTTGACTGTGTGTCATTTCTGTCCTTCACAGGGTACTTTCAGATTCGTTTGGTCAACTGTGTCCACCGATGACGTGATTGCACTTCCAGGCTGGTAGCTGTTGTGTCCCTACAGGTGATGTGCGCCACACCCATGGACTTCCTTCCGTCTACAGTTGTTGACTGTGTGCCCGCTGCCAGGTGGGATTACCTTGCATCTGTAGTGGTTACGACATGTTGCACCTGTGTAATAAACCTGTGCTTCACTTTGTGATGTGCGTTGTCTGTGGTCACACATTTGAGTGCCATTTGCTTACTGCACCTGTGGGCTACTTGACTACAACTGGGAATGGGTGTGGTGTCTGTGCATTGCACCGTCTTCCCTGGCAACATCAGTGTAGGCAATGAGTCAGATGGCCTAGGTTTGTATGTGTTGTGTAGCCCTGGTGGTGTGTCTCCCTCATATGTGTCACGTTGCCTTTACTCACATGCCTGTGTTGTCCTTGCTGTTGCAGTTCGCATACACAGTGTAATTTTGCAGTTCATCATCCCCATAACAGCACCCACGTTGGAATCACAACAGAGGAAAGTATGGTGTATTAGTGTGTTTATTGTGATACATTTGTGTGAATAGTGCATAGGATGGGTAGTGCTGTACATAAATCTTGCAATCCGAAGTTCCTAGGTGAATTGAAAGTCCTGGTAGACAGAATCCCCAGTATCGGGGCCACAGTTGTCTGACACATTGGTCCAACTTGTACTCCCCATGCAATGTGTGGGAGTAGTGTTGCCGTCAACAGGGTGAACAGTCTGTGCACAAAGGCGAACATCCAGAACAGGTTCAGGCTTCCTGGGAGTTGCGCTTGGCCATCGGCCTCTCACTTGCCCCTCCTCGGACGACCCCTCTTCTTGGGGGGGGCCCTCAAGTACAGGCTGCTGCGGTGCAGGGGACTCTCCGCCAGAGTCATCCTCCCTCCCTGTGGCAGTTGCAGTTTGTTCGGCACCAGATGTTGTTGGCACACAGGGAGGTGTGGACTGGTTGCTGTTCATCTGGCGGAGGCATTGTAAAATGTCCCTGTGCACCGCCGTCATCTCATGCAGTGCATCCCACTTGGACTCCACGCGGGACATGTGTGAGTCCACACGGGACATGTGTGACTCCACGTGGGACATGTGGGAGTCCAAGCGGGCATGATGGGCAGCCTGCTGCTGTTTCATGTCTCTGAGGAGCCCCACTACCTGGCTGAGGTCTCCGGTGCTGGACTGGTACGCATCAGCTATGCGTACCAGTTGTGGGTCATCATGCACACCAGCAACGTCTGCAAGCAGCGACCTCTGTCTCCCACTCCTCCCACCACCCCTGCTGACATGTGCAGTGTGTGCAGTGGCACGCACAGATAACCCTGGTCCACCTTGGGGGTTGGTGGTGGTGGTGGTGTCCATGGCCCCAGGTTGGTCCAGGGTCCCTGTGCTGGTGTTGCTCCTTGTTCTGTCCATGTCGGCAGGGATGGTATTTGTGGTGACAGTCGTTGGAGGGGTGGGTGCAGGGGGTGCAGCTGGTGGTCCTGCTGGTGCTGCAGCTGGTGGTCCTGCTGGTGCTGCATGTAGACTTGCACCGGATGTGCCAGGTTGGTCTTCATCGTCCGAGGAGGACAGAGGCTGTACGACGCCAGTGAGCTCCGCATCCTCTTGAGCCTGGGACTGGGACTCCTCAGCGTCTGCTGCTGTGTCCCCATCATCACCTGTTTTTGGGAGACACAAACAATGTATGTTATGTTTCTGCAGGCATCAATGGTTGACACACATGACAGTTGTGACTGTGCCTCTGGGTGCGGGCCTGTACATTGCATTGTCCTAAGTCGTCACAGTCAGGGGTTGATATTGGTGTGGCACATTGTCCTGCATTATTTGGGCATTTCTATGTATTTTTGGGGTGTGAACATGGTCTGCATTGGTTGTGTTTGGTTGACAGCCGGCCCTCCTTCCCACCCACCCAGCCAGTCAGTTATCCCACCATGGAACGTGCTTGCGTTGCAGGGAGTGGAAGTTGTCTCTCAGGATGTCAGTCAGTGGTGTCCTGCTGTTTGTTGGTGCACAGTTGCCAGCAGGGCCTTGTGCTCCCCACAGCAGTAGCCAGTGTCAGCCATCTTGTGAGTCCTTCTCCACTCCCTGTGATGTGAGCATGGTTCAGGGTGGTGTTGATGGGACAGTTGTGGGGGTGAGCTATGTCTGTGACTACGACTCCCATCATTCTATTGCCTCCACCCCCTTCCCAGCATGCCCATGCTTCCTTCCTTTGACTCTGCTTCCCTGTGGGGTGGGCTGGCTGTGCTGACAGGATGGCTGGGAGTGTTGTCCTGGCAGTTGTTTGGCTAAAAGTCCCAAGAGTAGCCCTGTGCTTCACACAACATAACCCAGGGTGGTGGTTCTTTGTGGGATCTTGTGTTAGGATGGGGGGCATTGCATTCTACCAGGTGGGTTCTGTGGAGTTTGTGTTGGGGTGTGTGTGAGGGGAGGTGCTTGTGACTATGGTCAGTGCTGCAAGTCCTCCTTCCCACCCAGCTAGCCAGATATCCCACCATGGAACGTGCTTGCATTGCAGGGAGTGGAAGTTGTCTCTCAGGATGTCAGTCAGTGGTGTCCTGCTGTTTGTTGGTGCACAGTTGCCAGCAGGGCCTTGTGCTCCCCACAGCAGTAGCCAGTGTCAGCCATCTTGTGAGTCCTTCTCCACTCCCTGTGATGTGAGCATGGTTCAGGGTGGTGTTGATAGGACAGTTGTGGGGGTGAGCTATGTCTGTGACTACGACTCCCATCATGCTATTGCCTCCACCCCACTTCCCAGCATTCCCATACTTACTTGCTTTTGTGGGGAGTTCAGTGTGTGTGGGTGTGAGAGCAATGGCAAGATGGCTGACAGTGGTGTCCTGCTGTTGGTTGGTGTGCAGTACCCAGCATGCCCTTGTGCTCCCCACGACACAGCAACAGTGTCAGACATCTTTGATGGGCCTTTCCACTCTCTGTGGGATGTGCATGCGTGAGTGTGAGCTTGCTGGGCCATGTGGTGGGGGATGTAGAGCTGTGACTACGACTCCCATCATGCTATTGCCTCCACCCCCCTTCCCAGCATGCCCATGCTTCCTTCCTTTTGACTCTGCTTCCCTGTGGGGTGGGGTGGCTGTGCTGAAAGGATGGCTGGGAGTGTTGTCCTGGCAGTTGTTTGGCTAAAAGTCCCAAGAGTGGCCCTGTGCTTCACACAACATAACCCAGGGTGGTGGTTCTTTGTGGGATCTTGTGTTAGGATGGGGGCATTGCATTCTACCAGGTGGGTTCTGTGGAGTTTGTGTTGGGGTGTGTGTGAGGGGAGGTGCTTGTGACTATGGTTAGTGCTGCAAGTCCTCCTTCCCACCCAGCTAGCCAGTTATCCCACCATGGAACGTGCTTGCATTGCAGGGAGTGGAAGTTGTCTCTCAGGATGTCAGTCAGTGGTGTCCTGCTGTTTGTTGGTGCACAGTTCCCAGCAGGGCCTTGTGCTCCCCACAGCAGTTGCCAGTGTCAGCCATCTTGTGAGTCCTTCTCCACTCCCTGTGATGTGCGCATGGTTCATGGTGGTGTTGATGGGACAGTTGTGGGGGGCAATATGTGTGACTGCGACTCCCATGATGCTATTGGCTACACTGACTTGGCCAGCATACACAGAATTCCTTCCTTTGAGTGGTCTTCACTGTGTGTTGGTGTTGTTGTGGTGGCTACATGTCTGGATGTGTTTGTTAGTTCTATTTGTGCCACTGCCTAGCTGTAGTTGTAGTTGTGTTTGTACATGTGATGGCACAGTTAGATGTGACTTTTTTGATGGCATGTGTTGTGTTTATCTGACTGACATACACATTTTGGGATGATTCTGTTCTGGTTGCTGTGTAATTGCTATGAGTGCATGGTTTGACTCTCCCCTTGACAGTGATGTGTGTGTTTTGTGGCAGTATATTGTGTACATTTGTTGTGTACTCACCAGGCTCTGGGATGTCCTCTAGTCCATATACGCTCACTGGCGGAAGGATGGCCCGCACCTTCTCCTCCCAGGGCCTGAGGTATATTGGCTTGGCAGGAGGGCCACTGCCGGTGTATTGGCTGTTGATGTAGTCTTTCTTGAGCAGGTCCCGTACCCTCCTGCGCACGTCATACCACCTGTTCTGGATGTCGCTCTTTGTGCGCCGACATGGTGATTGTGCGTTCACCCTGTTGATGATCCTCTCCCACATCTTGGTTTTCTGGGAGATGGGGGTCTGTTGGACCAGTGTGCCAAACAGCTGTGGCTCTACCCTGAGGATCTCGTCTACCATGACTTCCAATTCACAATCTAGGAACTTGGGATTCTTCTTGGGGGGCATGGTGATGGGTGGTGATGGTGAGTGATGTGTGTGTTGGTGTGCAGGTGGGGGTGTGTGAGTGTGTGTTTTGCTGGGTGTATGTGAGGTAGGTATTTGTTGGTGTGCTGATGGTGTGTGGCTTGTGTGAGTGATGAGCTGTGGGTGTGTGGTTGCTTTCTCTTGGGTGCTGGCAGTGGAATGGCATTTGCAAAGGCTCATGGTTGTGATTTGTGTCCTTTATATGGGTGGAGTTGTGGATGTGTCTTTGTTCTTTGTCCCCACCCCCCCCAGTATTTATTGGCTTGGTAATTGCTTGTTTGGCCTTTTTTGGGGTGAATTTTCCTTTGTACTGTCTGTGTATGTTGGAAACGTTCTTGTGACCGAGTTGGACCCTGCATTTATCTCGTACGGTCTTCTCCGTTTCGTTCACGCTGTGTTTGTGCAGTTTTCTATGCTGCGTACGCGTCGGTCGCGGTGTTTTGTGTTGCTTCGGCTCGGTTTTGTATGCGTGTCGGTCGTACGGCTTGTCCTCCGTCCGACTCGCTCGTGGTTTTCGCGCCTTGCATCGTACTTTGCGGTTTGGAGTTCGCGTGTACGTTTCGGTCGGATTTGTTCCGGGTGCGTGTCGGTCGGTTGGATTTGCGTGTTTTTCCGACTGGATTGCTGTTTTCCGTGCGGCTCGGTCGGTCGACTTGGGTTCGGTACGTGTCGGTCGGATTTTTCACGCCTTGCATCGTACTTGGCGTGTCGGGCGCCACAGGTACGTGTCGGTCGGTATTATTTCCGGATCCGAGTCGGTCGGTGCTTTTTCCGGCCCGAATCGGAATCGACCCCAATGTGTAAAAAAGAAGTCATTTTGAAAAATGACTTCTAATTCTCATGCTTTTATGAGTACTCACAATTTCGGAAATGTGCAAATATCTACTGTTTCTAAACTCTATATTTTGTTCCAATTTCAGACAACATAGGTGTCTCTCATACCGATTTTTCCATGTATATATTTTCCCAAATTAATTGCTATATACCCGGTACATAATAAAAAACCATTACAAGACGCTGCTCAGTTATTGGCTCTGGGTTCGTCGGGTTCTTGGTGAACCTACAAGTCCTATATATCCACACAACCAGAAAGGTCCAGCGGATGTAACGGTATATTGCTTTAAAACAGCTGTCATAATTTGAAGAAGTTACAGGTGAAAACGTTGACACAAATGGCTGTTTTTTTCAACTAATTTTCAATTTTTCCTATATTCAACGGTTAGTTTCTATAAAGAAACCTTAAAGGATCTACACAAATGACCCCTTGCCGAATTCAGAGATTTGTCTACTTTTCTAAAATGTATAGCTTTCCAGGATCCATTATTGCTTTCATACCCATTTCTACCATTAGCTGGAAGGAGGTTGAAAGCACAAAAAATAGCAAAAATAGGCTATGTCCCAGAAAAATGCCAAAACTGTGTAAACAATTTTGGTTTTCTGACAAAAGTCTGCCTGTCCCTGAAAGCTGGGAAGATGGTGATTTCAGCACCACAAATCCTTTTTTGATACCAATTGCAGGGAAAAAACCAGATGCTTTCATCTGTAGCCCTTTTTTCCCATTTTTCCAAAAAAAAACAAAATTTAGCTGTATTTTGGCTAATTTCTGCGTCCCTCCAGGGAAATCCACAAACCCTGGGTACCTTTAGAATCCCCATGATGTTGGAAGAAAAGGACGCAAATTTGGCGTGGATACCTTATGTGGTCAAAAAGTTACAGGGACCTAAGCACGAACTACCCCAAATAGCCAAAAAAAGGCGGCTTAGCACAGGGGGTGGAAAAGGCCTAGCTAGCAGCGAAGGGGCTAAAACCTCTTTCATATGAAAGAGCGAGCATGTTTGCAAACATGAAGAATAAAAATAAAGCCTCTAGTGCAAAATTAAAAATTACAAATGTTTTGCAAAAAGATATTAAAAATAGTTCAATACAAGTCAGTTAAAAAAAAAAAAAGCTGCAGTAGCTTGGAAAATATAGAAACATGCTGAAAGATTCTAGCTTTCTCTATCTAAGGAGCGCAAAAAATAAACATATTCTCTCTGCTTGTCATTGTAAGCTCTTAAAATAGAGCAGAAGGAAGAAAAGAAACGTTCTGTTTGTTGCTTTGAACAGCTGTTTTAATTATGCTCCGTGACCTGACCTACCTTCCACCTCAGCTGCTTGCTCTGGAAGCAGGCATTGTGACGTCAGGACTCGACTGCAATAATGTTATAATAGTCGAGGTATGACATCTTTTCTTTATAAGTCATACACACTGCCCTTACCAATTAAATGGCTCTCCCTTATATTATCAACCACACAATAACAACAAACGTACACCTGCATATATGGCTCTCAACAATGGGACCCAGACATCCTCATTAGTGAGCAGTTTACCCAATTCAGGATGATTTGCGTCCCAGTACCTGGAGATAGGGCCTGGAGGATATTTCCCAAAAAGAATGGGATGGTCTCACAAACCCCTGGGTGTCTTGCTTCATCATTGGCCATCCCACGCTCACCAGAGAATGCTCCAGTGGCGGGCGGCCCTCGTTTTAGATAGAGGGATTACGGGTAGGTGTACGGCGTTTTTAGTTACCTGGATACCAATTCCCCAGATCATCCCTGAACAGCCCCTCTATCTACAACGAGGGCTGCCCTCCACTAAAGCATTCTCGGGCGAGCGCGGTATGGCCAAATATAAAGCAGGACACCCAGGGGGTGTGTGAGGCTATCTTGTTCTTTTTGGAAATACCCTCTGGGTCCTATCTCTAGGTACTGGGACGCAAATCATCCTGAATTGGGCAAATTGCTCACTAATGAGGAAGTCCGGCTCCCATAGTTGAGAGCCATATATGCAGGGGTACGTTTGTTTTTTGTGTGGTTGGTCTTTTCTTTATAATCATCGACTTGGTACGTCACAAGTCATCGATTATAAAGGAATCAGTTACTGCCGTCAGGGGTATAGCTTGGTCAATAAGGTTGGGGGGTTGAGTTTCAGATTTTCTAACAATCATGCTGGCATATAATGTCAGAATACGACAAGCATGGCACATGAGAGGCGTTAAAGGGGCAGTGGAAAGGGAGACAAATCCAAATTGGTAGGGGTACTAAGTGAGAGAAAACATCATATTTTGTAAAATAACTAACTTTTTTTGACTTTCACAGCAAAGAGGGAGAGAGTGTGCGTGCGTTTGGGTCTGTGTTTTCGTAAATTCCTTGTGAAATATAACAGACACCTCCTCATAACCGACTGAAGGCACCTGTACCCAACTATTTTCCCGAAAATAAATTTATTAACGGGGTGTAACGCCCGAAAACATCCCCTAAAGCTATGCCCCCTGTCTGCCTTTTATACAGGGATTACAGAATCCCATATATAAAAACCAACAAAAATATTTAACCTAAACAAAATATTAAAATAAGCATATTAAAATAACATTTATTTACTTATACTGTATACTAAATGTAAAAACAAAATTAATTTATTTAACATATATTATTATTTTAATAATTTTATATTTTTTCCCAAATAATATCACAAATAAAATAAATGAAAACACTATATAGCATTTATAAACTAAAGAAATATAGTAAAAAAAAACATTTCTATACAAATGAATATTTCTAAACACATAAAAAAAATTGTTTAAAATACAATAAACAACTATATATTAAATATTAAAAGTTCACTATAATCGACAGTAGGGAAAAAATTGGACTTCAAAGGGCTTAGATTTGCCATTCCGACTCCATTCTAAGCAACAGTGGGGAAAGAATTGACTTCAGAGAGGTTTGAATTACTAGTCCCACTCCAGTCTAAGCAACAGTAGGGAAAGCGTTGGACTTCGGAGGGGTTAGATTCAAAATTCCCACTCCAGTCTAAGCAACAGTGCGGAAGGTTTTGAACTTCAGAGGGTCTAGATTTACTATTCTCACTCCAGTTCTAAGCAACAGTAGGAAAAGCATTGGACTACAGAGGGGTTACATTTACTATTCCCACTCCAGTCTAAGCAGCAGTACGGAAAGCCTTGGGGCCTGACTACAAGTCGGGTGGTTAATTCCATCCCGTGCGCATGGAACAGTATTGTGAGCTTGTTTTAAACGCATCCGATCATTATTAGATGCGTTAAATACCGTAATATTTATTAAATTTTGGCAGTTCAAACCTGTCAAAATTTAACAGGGGAAAACATATGGTAAATGCCGTATCATGCGGAGTTTGGTACGTTAAACACCAAAATCCCCATGTTATTCCCTAGAAAGTCATATGATAAATAAAGTATCCTGTGGTATCGTTATTTATCAGGGGCAAAAAAAAAACACCTCTACTTGTAATCAGGCCCTCGGACTTGTAAGGTGTTAGATTTACTATTCCCACTCCAGTCTAAGCAACAGTAGGGAAGGTTTACGACCTAAGAGGGACTAGATTTATTATTCTCACTCTAGTCCAAGCAACATTAGGGAAAGCATTGGGTTTTGGAGGGGTTACAGTTACTATTCCCACTCCAATCTAAGCAACAGTAAGCAAAGTGGTGGACTGCGGAGGGGCTAGGTTTACTATTCACACTTCAGTTTCAGCACCATTAGGGAAAGCGTTGGACTTCAGATGGGTTACATTTACTATCCACTCCAGTCTAAGCAACAGTGGGTAAGGTTTTGGTCTTTGGAAGGTTTAGATTTACTAGTCCCACTCCAGTCTAAGTAACAGTAAGGAAAGGGTTAGACTTCAGAGCAGTTAGATTTTTACTATTCCCCTCCAGTAAAAGCAACAGAAGGGAAAGCGTTGGACTTTGAAAGAATTACATATAAAAATAAAAGATCAAATCAGTTATTAAAACTATTTTAATATATAATAAAATATAATAAATTATAGTACAGAGAAAAACAAATACTATATTAACAAAAACTCATTTAAAATTGTATTTTGTTTTTAATTAAGATAAAAACTAAAATACACATTTAAATTAATAACATAAATGTAACAATATAATGTAACAATTAACACAATTATTAATCAATTTAATAATTAATTTACAATAAATAAATACTTACCATTAAATTTAAATCATTTTTAATTTCCCACCCAATTCCCCTACAAACCTAACAACCCACCAGCAAACTTAAAATGACTACTTAAATTGAAAAATAAATTACTAAAACACTTAAAATTACAAACTATATTTTTAAAGATAATACAAAAACAAAAAACAACCAAACTAACAATAGTACCACCTAAAACTATTTAATTAACTAAAACACATTAAATTAATTAAAAAAATAATTTTTTGCAACTATATTAATGAAAACAATAATAAAAACAATATTTTGGAAAACGACGTTTCTTACTAAAAAAGGATATTCTTGACAACAATATTCTGTAACACAAAATATTTGTATTAGCAATAGTTTCTTGACAATATTTCTGTATCACAATATTTTCAACTCAATATTTTGTCCAAATTCCCAAGGTATGCTTGGGTACGTGACTAGGCTGGATAGGTTTGTAATTAGTGAAGATGAGACACCGGGCAGTGCTTTCATTGCTTTGCCTGGCTAGGAAAGTGTTCTGCCATAGCAATGTTTACCTGCTAAAGTCTCTGGGATATTTCTTCTGCCATATGGCACTCTCCCAAGGATGGAAACCTAAATACCTCACAATTTCGGGAAAGTGTGAGTGAGCAATGTGGTGAATAGGCTTGATTTGATTTAGAGGTACCTACAAATGGCATGTTAGTTTTACCTTTTAAGAACCCAAGCAGCCTACTGGGCCACAGAACAGTTATATACCTGGGAAAAAGGGTATGATCTCTCTGCCTGCTGCTGAGAAGAGTCCCTGCATGTTTCCTTGAGGTAGACTGAAAGAGTTCTGACAACCTTCAGCCTGACCTACTCGAAAACTGTTGAAAATCGCTGCTTGATTAACCCTGTGAGGAAATATGAGTATGGGTCTACAACCAACAGCTTGCCTGTTGAGGAATTTGATTTCTGACAGACTGTGGGGCCGATTCCGATCTCGGCCGGTAGGGCTCCAAATCGGATTCGGCTTTACCGGATCCGATTCGGAGCCCTGTTTCCCGACCGATTCGTACGTGCGTCCGGGCGAGCGAGTACGATGCGAAATCTCCGACCGACTCGTTCGGGAGACCCAACCGCACCGACCGACTCGTTCGCGAAAGCCGACCGCTCCGACCGACTCGCACGGACACGACTCGCACCGCGCAATGGAGACGTTCCCCAGCCGGGTAAGTACGATGCACGCCTCTAGCAGTCCGACTGACTCGCGCCGTCCGGCTCAAAAGAGCAGTCGGAGCCGCACTTTGGGGGTCCGTGTCGGACCCCCCTGTACGCCTAGCCGCGCGAGTCGCACACAGAGGGGACCCATGTGTCCCCCCTACCTGTGCATGTACGGCGCGACCCGCTTCGACGCGTACCCGCTGTAGGGGGCGCCCTTGTTCGCCTCGCACCCATTGAGTCAATGGGAGCCCGCGTACGCGTTGTACGACCGGCTCCCATTGACTTCAATGGAAGTCCGACCGAATCGAGTCCGATAGCATGCGTGCGCATCGTACTCATTCGGTCGGACTGCTAGGGTCCGATTCGGTCGGAAATCTCTCCGGGTCCGGCTCGGTCGGAGAGATTTCCGGCCCGAATCGGAATCGGCCCCTGTGTGTTTAGAATCTATGATGGTCCCACAACAATGTAAGATGCTGACTAGTTGGAGGCTTTCCACATAACGGGCATGCAATGTTGAAGGTTATGTGGACCACCAGTTTTGAAGAGGCCAACATAAATTGGTTTCAAGAACAATAGGATCACTGGGCCCGGTCCAAAAGGAACCAATCTTGAATGATTTGGAAAAATATAATAGAAAGGCAGCAAAATTGCGACAGATATAGTATGCACCACCCAAAGTAACTTGCTTCACTCAGTCCCTGCTGGAATTTCTCTGGTGAATACTCTATTAGATACTACAAACTCACTAGCCACTCACTAGCCTAGCACAAATGGATAGCCTACTACCTCTCTGATCATGCTTGTTGCTTAGCAGCACCCATCTCACTTCCAGTAGGTGTCCCTCAAAGCCCTATCCTTGTCCCCTCTTTCTCTCACTTGGCACGACCTCCCTCTGAGAAATTATTTACTCATTTGCATTTTGGTTTTCATCTTAATGCAGATGACAGCAGATGTTCTTTCTCCCTCCCTACCTTCTCACCCTTCCTTCAGTCATGTGTATTTAACTGCATCACTCCAATTCATTTTTAGATGTCATTAAAACTAAGGTTCTGTATTTTCTCCCATAATCAGTGCCCAGCAACCTAATGGACTCAATTCACCTTCCCCTTGAAATGCTGGCATGCACCTTTTCTTTAGAAACCTTGTTTATCTATTCAACCCATTTTGTAAAATGGAATACTTTATACCCAGCACAGATACTTCAGCATGAGTTAAACTGCCACAGACAAGATTCAACCTCACTTTCCATTCAATATAGATAAAACATTGATCAGCTCACTTGTATTCATCACCCTACTGATGAGTCTCAAGTAGGGCAAAACCAGTCTGGGTTGCTTTTGGTCCTTTCTGGAGGCTGCCTTGCTGAGCTGTTCGGGACAGATTCTTCCCATGAAGAGCAGGGTCAGTAATGACTTGCATAAGGCAGGACTTTGTCTAGAGAGCCATGGTGGGTGAAAAACAATGGACTGGAGAGCAGCTCAAGTGATTGTAAGTGGCTCAGATTAATTCAAGCATTCTATCCATCACCTTGTCGTTTTTTGTAGTTGACGCCCTACGTGTGACAGGCATGCCCAGTCATGGGTCCCATGCTCACTGTGCTATAGGATCAAGCTACATGCCACTGAAAAGCCCCAAGTAGGATAAAACCGGTCTGGGTTTGCTTTTGGTCCTTTCTGGAGGGAGCCTTGCCTGGCAGTTCAGGATGGACTGCTCCCATGAGGAGCATGGTCAGTACTGATTTCCATAAAGCAGGCCTTCATCTGCAGTGGCATGGTGGGTGAAAAACTATGAACTGCAATACTGCCTGGAGCAATTGCCACTAGCTCAGATTAATTCAAGCATTTCCTCGATCACCTTGTTATTGCTGCACTTGTAATCATCCGGCTGGACTGCTGCAATAGTTCATTAGTGGGCTTACACCAATATTTCTTCACCCTACTTTACAAGGTCATAAATCTGCTACGAAAACATATATATGCATGTATGTGGCATTTGTATAGTGTAACCTGGCCAAAAAGCAGTGAAGTGTTGCACTGTAAAAGAGTGATTGGAGGGGATACTGGGTTCTGAGAGTGAAGGTAGATTATTACTTCACTGTGCTGTGGTTTTCCCGAAATAGGTCTGTATTTAGCTATTTCATAAACTAGAACATCAATGGGGCAGTCCTGATGGATACAGGGATGTCAGCCATGCAAGCATGGAGAAGACCTGATGCCTTATTTTTTCTTTTCTGCACTGCTTCATCTCCAGTGATGGTTTCTTTGCTGAATGTCTGCCAAGATCCACTAGATTCAGTGAGCTTGCCAGCCTGATAGGCAGGGGTGTCCTTTGTGATGACTTTGTAAATGATGCAGATGGTTTTGAAGATGGTTTTGGTTGGGAAAGGGAGTGACAGGAGTTCCATCAGGGTTGGATCGATGTGGTCATATTTTTTTCATACTCCTGAAGAAGCATAGTGTGGTGTGTAAGATGCCTCTAAAGGGGGGGGGGGCAGTATGGAGGCTAGAAGGCCGAAGAGCAGGGCAGTGCCACCCCCGACTGCAAGAGTACATGGGCTTGAACAGCGGCTCTGACGTCATTTTCTGGGAGGAATTGTTTCACTTTTTCAGGAGAGGGCTGGTAACTGATCATCTTGGTTTTCTTGGTGATGTATTACTTGAGGGTAAGGTCGATGTCCATAGTGAATCCCAGTGATTTGGCATTGGGTGAAAGTTTGGGTTCAAATCCATCTAGGTTCATACTTTGAGCCAGAGTTGGAGTAATTATTGCTCTTCGGTATTCGTGAATAGTAGGAATTGTTAGTAGGTTTAAGCTTCAGTTAGAATCTGGACATAAACAATGAAGTGCAGAGAATGTTTGAGGCATTAAATGTCTAGAGCAGAGGGGATTTTCAAGCAGAGTTGTGTTTTGTCTGTACATTGGTACATTTTGATGAAGTTATTGGTCAGTAGAGTCCCAAGGGGCTCTATGTAGAGGTTAAAAATGACTAGGGACAAGAAGGAATCATGTGGACTCTGCAAGTGACAGAAATCTTCTGCAAACTCGTGGTGCCGTCATGAACAAAGTGGTGTCAGTTGAATAGACAGAAGGTGATCCAGGGAATGACTAACAGCGAATTCCATTTGTGACTGCTGCGTGTAAATGAGGATTGGATGATCGATGCTGCAGATGGCAGGTAAGAGGTACCAGAATATCAGAAGGTAGGAGTCACTTTTATCTGTGGTCAGGAGGGGATCATCTATGATTTGTAATGTAGCTGTGTTCAGAGTGCAGACAATTTTGTAGTTGAATAGGGGATGGTTAGTGTTAATGTGATCTTGGAGTGGTCTGTAGACTGTTTTTTCACTTATCTTGTCAATGAAAAGTGGGTGAGTGGTATACCAGTAGTTGGCAAGGTCATCAAAGTCTAGTGTGGGTTTCTTCAGTAGTGGGAGGATCTGGCCTGTCTTGACAGATTTAGAGAAAATGCCTTGAATGTGAGGGAGGCATTGTCAATGGTAGGAGTGAGACAGCTTCTGTTGTGAGGGCCTTGAAGAAGGATGAGGGTAAAACGTGATCTGCACTGAACGATGCTTTGAGGAATTGAAAGATATTGGCAAGGTCTGGGACAGTCAGAGGTTTGGCGGAGAACCACAGTGGGATGCAGCACAGAGCGAAGGTTATCAGAGTAGAATCATGTTTGGTGTTGTTGATGTGCAGTCAGATCTTCTGTAATGTTTCAATGAAGATGTTGATGGCATTGCATTTGTCTGTGGAGTATTGAACTGGATAGCCAGGCAGGTCTACAATGCAATGCTTCACTGTCTTAAAGAGAATTCTGCATCTGTTGGTAGTTTCATTGATGGTGTGTGTATGATATGTGGCTCTGGGTGATTTTATTAGTTGCCTGTGTGTTGAGCAGAGGGATTTTAGTAGTGTGAGGTTGCTGGGGGTTCTGTTATTCTACCACTTTCTTTCTTGTCTGTGTATGCAGCATTTGTTGTCTGTAAGTTCTTTGGAGTATGATGGCGCTGAGGGTTTGACTTGCACTTCCATACTTTAGCTAGACTGTGCGTAATCATGTGGTTTTCCAGAAATGTGTTGAAGTCTTTTAGAAGGGTGTTGACATCAGCTGTGGAGGTGGCAGGGCAAGACATGAGTTTGAGCTTTAGGTTGTCAATGGGGAAGTCTTTGAAAGAACCATAGGTTTGATATTCTTTTTTGAGGTGGTGTGTTGGTTGGATGCTGAGCAGGGTGATAGGGATGGCTAGGCAAATGATCCAGCCAAGATTTAAGGGAGATTTGCAGTGGGTAGTCAGTGTTGTCAAAAAGGCAAGGTTAAGGATTTGGAGTTTATGGCTAAGTGACATGCTTTACTAAGTTCACTATGTTGATGTGGTTGAGGAGGGTGTCTCTTGTTTTTTCATGTTTTAGTTGTCTGGGAGTTTGAAGTCACAGAGGAGGATGTGAGTGAGTCAGGTGGATGATGTGGTGAGGAGGTCAAAGAATGTGTCTACAATGCGGTGTAAAGGGGTGGACTGAGTTACTGAGAATGGAAAGTGACATGTGAAGATCTGATGCAGCTGGGTATCTAGGTTTCTGGGCCAGGAGGATTTATGGATGAAAGTCAGGTCTGAATCTTTCTTACTTGTGAGGGCCACACACATATTTTAGCTTGTAGGAGCAAGGACATCTAGGATGTGCAAGGCTGTGTGAGTGAGTTATGTTTCTGTGATGAACATTGCATCAAGGTTGTGATAGGATTTGAGGTCTACGATGTCTGTAGCGTGGATTACTGGAGAGCATGTTAATGAGCTGGAGTTGGAACATGCATTTGGTAGTTTTAGTGTGTGCTGGTAAGGGATTGTGATGTCCAACTGCTGTGAGGTTGCAGTGTGTGCTTGTGTGGTCTATGTCTGGGTGTGTTTGTGAGAATGGGTAAGGAGAGGGTATGGCCTACGATTCCCGAGCAGTGGGATGCCCCAAAGAGTTGACTGAAGTAGGGGATGAAGCAAGAGATTTCAAGTGAGAACCAGTGGTGTCACTTCTTGCAAATATGCCACTTCCTGTAGCAATGGATGCTGGGAACTTCCATGACACTTCATGTAGGGATGAACGATGTGGAATGAGGATCTGTCAGGCTTCTTCTTTTAAAGATAGTTTTGTTGGGAAAGCAGTGATGTCTATTCCTGTAGAGATGTATGCTGGGAAATGCAGGGTTTTCACTTCCTGTAGATGCGGGTGCTATAAACTTGAATGATGTCACTTTCTTTAGAGGTGAATAGTGTGGAATAAAGAAGGAAAATCTTGTACAATCTACCTAGTTATAATCACATTTTACCAGGTGAGTTCCAAGCTGGATGGCCTGGACCCAAAACAGGGCTAAATGCAAACTACTGAGGCTTGGATTCAAAACAATAAACATAAATGTCCTCCACAACTTCTTCAACATTGTTTCTCAATACACTCCTACCCAGAACCTATCCCAAACCAGACATTTCATAGTTTTCCCCCAAATCACATTGTGCCACTTCCAAGTTCCAGCATTTTTACTTTCTAGGCCTGCTCCACTCAACTTACTCCAACCTGAAATTCATGCAATCTCAGCCCCAAGGAGTTTAATTGAGCACTGAAGTACCATCTCTTGTAACTATAAGGTCATGAGTAAATATTGCTCCACTCATATACTATTGTAAAAATAGTTATTTTACCACAGTATGTTTCACTAGAGTAAGATGTATTATTAGCTATATTTTCTGTCTTAGCAATGCTACTCATACAACAGATGCTATTAGCCAACGTAAGAGCTGATTACTTCAGTTTAATTTAACAACCCTCCCCACTGTTCTATGTACCACAATTGTTTACTGCGTACTATGTTCAAAATGCTGTAGCTGCTAAATGCAATTCACTCTAGTAGACACTCTTAATAATGGATTCTTTTGATTTTTGCTTTTGGACACTCTAACATCATTCTACCAAAGACTATTTTTTCATCTCCCATATTTTTCTTTTTGTGATCTTTTGCTTATACATTATGTATTGTTTTTAATTAATTTGGTCTAGACCTTTAAGTACTTCCTAACTTTAACAGTACTGTTTGGTTAGTTTGTTACAGACAATACCACAAGCATTTTCTGAATGGATTACCCTGCTGCTCAGGCCACGCTATCAAGGACAAACCATGGTCTAGTGACAACTCTTCCTCTTTGTTGCTTCTTCTCTCTAGGCAGCATGAGAATACAGTCACAGTTCACGTTATAGATGTGAACGCTCTACCACACCTTTCCAGTCAGATTCTGTACAATTATCAACTACAACTTAACCAGTACTGATGCCACGGTGGGTGTAAGGAAATGGCTATTTTTGCATGTTCACCCCATATGTATCTACTGATGCTGCTGGTTTTTTGACTCTGCGGTAAGGCCTGCTAATCAGAACTCAGTGCCAGTGTTCTAACTCCTTACAAAGTGTGTTTTGAATTGGCTACTCCCAATTGACAGAGACTGACTTACTTATAAGTCCCTTGTATATGGGCATGTAAGGCAGAGTGTCCACCCAGGACATTTAAGGCAGAGTGTCCACCCAGGGCATGTAAGGCAGAGTGTCCACCCAGGGCTGCAACACTGATTGTGCCACTCTGTGTGTGACAAAGTACAAAATGGATCCCAGCCTGCCATTGCAGGTTGGAAGGACAGTGGTAATACTGCTAACTCAACTTTGCCATTCAAACCAATGGCAAAGCCCCCACTTCCCTTAACAATATATGTAAGTCTCCCCTAAGGACGGCCGATCAAACCCTAAGGCAGAGAGCTGTATATTATTTAGTAGGACATGTATTTTTTTTATATATGCTCCGACAGAAACACTTTCAAATTGCCATTTTGCTGTGGGAGAGTTAGTAGCCCCATTAGCTAACACAGAGTTACCGGCTGACCACTCAGCCCAGCTAACTTCTGAATAGGACTACTGAGATAGGCACTGTAAGGTATCAAATTAATCGTGGCATTAAACCCGACTTGATGCCCAAGTCAAATTTAATGTCATTATTAAAGAAATGCAACTTTTAGAAAGTTGCCACTCTGTGACCCAGTTTGTCCAGTGCCTCACATAGTCACTGGCCACCAGACAGTTTTCTGCCCTCCTGGGGAGTAGTGTGAATGACTCCCAGGTTTAGGAACAATAGCAGTATGCTACAAGGTGAGGTGTTACCTTGTAGCATACTGCTATTGTTCCTAAACAATAGCAGTATGCTACAAGGTGAGGTGTTACCTTCCCTTCACAGGAAGCCACTCAGGGTGTTAACCCAAAAGGTGAGCTTCAAAGGCAAAGCCTTTACTGGGCAAATAGTGATCACACTCTTGAGGGCCTGCCCTCTGTTCAGGTAGATAGACTGGCGGCAGGAACAGAGAGGGGAGACCAGTGCCCAAACTGGTTTTTACTTTGGGCGTGTAGCCCACAGGTAGCAGCACCTCTAGGGTGAGCTACCAAGTTCTTAACATCATAGGAAGAGTTCGGACATCTTGAGAGTGGGCAGAACAGTGCACTCTGGGATTGCTAGATGCCACACATGCTGGCAATTTGTCACCAAGAGGGAGGGGACCTGGTAGCCCACTGACTAGTGACCGCATCATCCCCTAAGGGCACTTTCTGGGCATACATGTGGCACCCCTGGCACCCTGGACCTCAGATCACACTGGAACTAGAGAGAGGACCGAAGAAGGACTGCCCTGCTGACCCCTGGACTTGGCAAAGAGATGCTACACCGCCTGCTGGACTTCACCAGCCGCACCTTGGGCTAGCAAAGTGAGAACTGTGGCTACCAGCTTGGGGAAAAGTCACTCCCAAGCCCCAGACCAAAGAAGTCACTCCAAGAGTCAGTCGGCTGCCCCACTGGATCCAGCACCAGGGCCATCAAAGCTGTAGTAGCCCAACTTGGCAGTTGCCACTTCTGGAGAATCAACGTTGACTGCGCCCTGGGTGCCCTAAGACACTGATCCTTAATGGCCAAAAGTTGCACCTGAGCCTGCAAGACCCAGGAGTGTTGTCTGAGTCCATATTGGTTGCCCAAAAAGGGGCACTAGCCTCCGCCAAAGGATTTCACTGGGACCATGTTGGATGGAGACCGGTAGCCCATCAGCAGCTGCACCTCTGCTGGCTTAAAGAGGACTTCGGGGGGGGTTGGACCTCTGTTGCCAAAGTTGCCCTACATGACCCGTAGACCAAGGAATAACTGCAAAGGCACCCCTGTCGACCACACAGCACCCAGCATCAGGACCACCCCACTGAAGTATATGGCAGTCATGCTGTAAAGTTGGGAACTGGACTGGAAAACACTTTGGTGGGCAGGTAATTGTCCAAATACTTCTTATCGGCTCCCAGACCTTCACACTGTCGAATTTGGACACCCAAGTCGGGCCGGAGTAGTTGAACACAACTTTACGGTTACTAATGCTTGTGTTCAGGTAAACTGAGATTTAAGTATTCTTTAAAAGACTATGGGGCCGATTCCGATTCGTGTCGGTAATTTCTCCGACCGAGCCGGCCTCGGAGAGATTTCCGACCGAATCGGACCCGTGCAGTCCGACCGAACGAGTCCGATGCATTCATATGCCACCGGACACGAGTCGGTCGGACTCCCATTGAACTCAATGGGAGCCGGTCGTACAACGCGTACGCGGGCTCCCATTGCCTCAATGGGTGCGAGGCAGACAAGGGCGCCCTCTACAGCGAGTACGCTGCGAGGCGCTTCGCGGCGTACACGCACAGGTAGGGGGGACCCATGGGTCCCCCTGTGTGCGCCTCGCACGGGTACGCGTACAGGGGGGTCCGACACGGACCCCCAAAGTACGGCTCCGACAGCGAGTTCGAGTCGGACGGCGCGAGTCGGTCGGAGCGGTCGAGGTGCGCATCGTACTTACCCGGCCGGAAAACGTCTCCATTGCGCGGTGCGAATCGGGTCCGAGCGAGTCGGTCGGAGCGGTACAATCCGGGAACCAGTCGGTCGGAGCGGTCGGGTCGCCCGGACGAGTCGGTTGGCGAATACGCATCGTACTCGCTCGCCCGGACGCGCGTACGACTCGGTCGGAAAATAGGGCTCCGGATCGGATCCGGTAAAACCGAATCCGATTCGGAGCACTACCGGCCGAGATCGGAATCGGCCCCTATATCTCCAAAACCCGCCTGTGGATTTTGCTCATCTTGGACTCTAAAAATTCATAAAAATATAATCTATTTTTATAAATTGGAGTTGAACTTCCTTCATATTATGTGGCTTTCTTGTTTCATTGTTTGGTACTGTTAAATGCTTTACACTAGTTCCTTTTTTTAAGCCTTGCTGCTCGAAGCTGGAGCTACCTAGGTTTGAGCTTAAGATTTTACAAATGAGCCTGACTGGACCAAAGACAGTTTTTGTGAGTGTATTACACGGTAAGGTCACACAATCATACCATATAATACATCCAAATCCTCACCGTGGGAACAGATTAAACTAGATTAAGTGGTCAAATTTGAATATATAAATAGGTTACTATAACTCCACTCTCAGGCAGCCAGGCTAAGATGGCTTACTAGACACGTTTTACAAGAGCTCTAACACACAAATTGTAATCCTGTCTAATCCTGACTCACACAGGCCCCATCTGGACATTAGAAGGCAGGTTGAGGGTGCCTGCCAACACTGCATCCCCAGCGAACACCATCTGGACTGCTGGCACTATACCCAATGGCTTGGCGTGGTGCTGCGGAAGACTCCAGCGAGGCCATGGGCGGGAGACCCGAGGCCTGCCGTGAGATTCCATCACAACTGAGCAATGGGGATGGCTTGCTTCAGGAGCCAGTGGAGGACCCCCGGGCTGGCTGACTGTTGAGGTACTAGCGGTGGCGATCCCCAGTGGGGAGCACTGTGAGTAGCTGCATGGGTGGGAGAGCCCCCACTAACCCTGAAGCTGATAGTGCACCCATGCAGCTGGGCATGGAATGACGACTGGAGTAAGGAGGCAAAGCAGAGGCACGTGTTGGAAGTCTCGGGGCTGGCCCCTGCACCGTCCATGGGGCCTGAAAGAAAGATAGTCTGCAACACGTCACACCCTGTGAGAAGGGACTTTGTTAAAGCCCTGAGAGCAGGGGTGGGCAAACGTTCATTCTCTGCGCTGCCTTTGACTGTCCATGCGATAACTGGGGGGTCCGTCTGCAGCCGTGAGACAGCCCACCCTTCAGGACTGCCCTACAGACACACATTAATTGCTGGTGATTATTTCTCCTTCCTGCCTGACCTGAAAGGCTCATGGAGTACAGCAAGTGGAAGGTGAGATGCACTGTGGTAGGTGGACTGTCAGCTTACAGGCAGGAGGCTGCTATGGGTAAAGATAAAACAACTAAGCCGTCCCAATCTAACAAAATAATGGACTATGTCACTACAAGGGGAGATGGTAACTCACAGGAGGTAAGGAGCTAACAGGAGTCCGAGACTGTCCCAAAACTGTTGCCATCAGTTATTATAGCAGCGATACAAAGCACCCAGACAGCCCTTGAAGGGATAATTGACACTGTATCCATTGAAGTAAATCTCCTGACGGCTGACTTGTGAAAAGTTGTGGATTGGGTCATGGAGACGAAAGGCACGTAGCCATGCTGCAGTCGGAATGTAAAACATTGAAATCCACGGTGACCATGCTGACTACCCAGGCAACCAAGATGTGGGAGCCTCTCAAAGACTGAGAGTGGCTCGTGATGGAACTATTTCAGGTTTGTGGGATTCCCTGAATGCACAGAGGGCCCCTCGATCAAGCTTTTCTTGGAGGACTGGATCACTGAAATACTACGGCTGCCTAGACTGTCCAAGTTCTTCTCGATAGAGCTGGCTTATTGCTCATTAGAGGTGCCACTGCCACCTGGGGATCCCCCTTCCCATGCATAGACTACTAAATTGTTCAACCACAGAGACCGTGATGCAATTTTGCAACATGCACGTAAAGCTGACCTGTTCCCTCATAAAAATGCTTCTATCCTCATCTTTCCGGATTACACAAGGAGGTCCTGGACAAACGAAAAACCTTCCTGACCATAAAGCAAAAACTACATGAACTAAACTTTGATTACAGTTTAATGTTACCAGCCAAACTGCGCTACCAACATGAATTGAAGAGGCAGTTCTTCACCACTCCAGAGGATGCCTGTTACTGGCTGGAGGCCAGGGTGGGGTCGACCGGAAGGGGGAGAATTGAAGCCCCGCTGAATGGATGGATTCCTCCAAACCATAGTGGATGTCAATTCGGGAGGACAAATGACTCCCAAGGAAAATGGAGCTCCTGGAGACAGTCAAGTCGGATTGTGGTACGGAGGGACATCTTGGGAATCACGGAAGGAGAGGGGGCTGGAGCACCAGATGTCCCATAGCTAGGGAGTTCACATTTCACTCATTTGTTAATGGATCTTCATCTAGAACAGATTATTGGTTGGGGACCAGGGATGTGGTGTGATAACTCAATTTCACACCTCCACAGGACCCTCTTTGACTACTCCTCACCTATTATCTTAACATTGGCTGTCCCTAGGGATGTGCATGTATATTGGTTTTGGCGGTTGCAGCTGACTGAATTACTGGACCCTGTATTAAGGAAAAGATTCATCAAGTGATAACGTGATAAATCAGGGATTAGTTGCCGCATTTGCCACACTGTGGGAGGCTTTCAAGTCAGTGGTACATGGGAATGCATTGCAAAGGGTCATTGTATCCTCAAGTCAATCTGTAAGAGGCTTGATGCACTAGAATTCGAAATCAGAACATTGAAAAGGGACTATGGCAGGATGCAGTACTTCAACTCTTTAACAGACCTGAACTAGAAACTAGTGGACTTTCGAGTTAAGGCAGCCAGGGACATACTCTTGCAGGGTTAATCTGCCCCGCATGTGGTATATCAGGTATTGTTCATTATATTTTACACTGAGTTATATTCTGCCAAGTCACACTTAACTGTGATTGGCATTCATAACTATTTAGACAAGACCACACTAGCATGGTTGGAGGCCACAAAGCCCCAGCTGCTGTGTTCCCTGATCACCCTTGTGGAAATAAAAGATGTGAATAGGGTTATGAGAAACAGGCCCTCCCATTGTGGGCCTGGGTACCCATTGAGGAATCCGCAAAAGAGCTCTCCCCATTCTGGTTGGCAGTTTATGAAGAAGCATTTGAACAGAGAGTTTTTCCTCCATCGCTCCGTAAGGCTAGAGTGATTACCCTACTTAACCTGATAAAAAAAAAACACTGTTATTGATCAATGTTGATAATAAGACAACAGCTCACATTGTGTCCAATAGGCAACTTCCTCCTCTACCTGGATTAGTCAGATCAGCTCAGTCAGGCTTCATTCCTGTTAGAACCACAGCAGAAAGTCTGTAAACTCTGTGCAGTTGCCCACCAACGTGATAGTGGCACACCAGCAGCTGCTACTTTTTTAGATGTCGCCAAGGCTTTTGATTTTATTGAATGTCCATATTTATCAACAGTGATAGAGCGAATGGACATGCATAGAGCTATGCTCCAATCGATTAATCTATTCTCTATAGAACCTAAGTCAAGAATCAAAATTAATAATCAACTATCCTTCTCAATTGCAATTTGCAGGGGGACAAGGCAGGAGTGCCCCTGTTGCGAACTCTATTTGCCCTGGCCGTTGAACACCTTGCTAGTATCCCTAATGGATACTGTTGTCACTGTGGTATCAAATTTGGAGCCCAAGAATCTTGCTCTCAATGTGTACAGATGACATCCTGTTGCTGGTTAAAGGTCTGGAGTAGAATATGAATCCTATATTTAGGGGAATAATCACCTTTGGTAGATGGTCAGGCTTATTGATAAAGTGGTCTATGTCCGGTATGCTACCATTAACTAAAGATACCCTACCACCAGATGTGGTCATCCGAATACGGTGGCACATAGATCCAATGCAATACTTGGGTATCCAATACCATTGGGATATAGAGAAAATATTAGGGAAAACTATGGCAAATGTATAGCATCTTTAACATCGCTCATTGAGAAGTGGATTAGTCAGCCTTCTGTCAATAGCTGGCAAGTTAACACTCATGAAAATGGTACTGTTGCCTAAATTATAGTGCCCATTTCAAAATATCCCGGTCCCGCTTGCTAGACCAGGATATTCATTCTGGTCTAGTCCAATATGGCTTAGCCTCAAGTTCAGACTGTTAGAGGCGTGGTGTGCTGGATGCAGATTTCCTGCACTTGGTGTGGGCCTGTTTGCCGATCCAGTCATTCTGGCTGATGGTCTTCGAGGCAGTGGGGTTGATCATTGAATCCTTTCCAGTGCTTTCTCCATTAGTAGTCTATTTATTTCCCTCCTGGGATATGTGAAGGACAATCGTAAGGCATCCAGGAAATATGTGGTAATAACCATGCTGTTGGGCAAGCAAAGAACACTGTGTCTTGGGGCAAGGTAAGCCTCTGCAATTTGAATGCTGGCTGAGGGATCTATCTATGTGATGCGAACAATCAGAGGTTTATGATCCCAAGTATGTTTCGGTCACAGGATATTTGAGGCCCATTATGCACATACCTTGCCGTGATTGCTGCCCTAAAACACTGATGTTACTAGATGGGTCACAACATAAGCTTGAACAATTGAGAGCTCAAAATGATGTACAATACGTGGTTCACTATCTGCTACTTGCAGGAGACATACGTTCCCCCTGGGAGTGCAGCATGGATGCCGGGAGGCCACCATAGATGATCTGTGCCAACCTGTCCTTTGATACAGGCCTGTGTGCCAGAAGTGTGGGATTCCTGGGTTCTTGAAGCTATAGATGCCTAAGCAAGAAGGCACTGCTGCCGAGCAAGTAATCTGGAGAGCATCAAACCTGCTGTGAATGAGGATGACTCCTGAGAGCTAAAATTTCTGCCATGCTGTACCTGACCTGAGCAGTCTCGGGACAAACAAAATAAAGGTAAAACGACCCCATGTGGATGCTGTGGCCTTGGGGACATCAGGCCCATAATATCTAAGGTGCAGGAGCAAATAAAAGTTGGGGAAGCTTGAAAAAATGCACGATACCATACAAACCTGCACTGTAGTGATCAGGCTATCTGATCAGCAGGAGAGAAATATTGTTGCCCCCAGTTACACCGGCTGCTTTTTGGGAGAATGTTGACCTCAGATATACAATCATGAGGTGCTACCTAGCACGCTGAAAAAGGGGAAAGAAATGATCTCAAAATCTAAACAACACGGGGGCGTGGCTTAGCAAGCCATCATGGCGGACGTGTGCTAAGTGAGTTCCGTCCAGCCTCACATCACATCCTGCATTATCCTGCTTCTCCGGTCTGATTTTCAGTCCAGACTGTGCCCCGTGAGTGCCGCGAGATGGAGCTGCGCCTTCCAGCCGAGTCCCGACCCGCGACGTGGACCTGTGCGGCAGTGCGGCGTCAGCCTGAGGCTGGGCCTGTGATCGGTGGGGCCTCGCGGCCTGGCGTGGTGGCCGGGACGTTGCTTTGGACGGCGCCTGGAGTCCCCGGCGGGAGGCGGTGCTGCAGTGGCGGAGCCTGCACACTACACGGGTGGTGCAGGGATTTCGCACGAGGGGTGCTTCCAGAGCGGATCATCTGCTGCTGGGGGTCGGCTGCCTCCCCCATTATCCTGTGTCCTCGAGGTGAGCCCCATTGGTCGGCGGCCATATCGGACCGCGGGAGGGGGCAGTTGGACAGACTCACAGCCGGGTTGGAGGGCCGATAGTTAATACCTGGGCCCCAAGCCGTAGCGGTGCAGGCAACCTCCCTGGGCTCCAGGGGGTGCTTTCTCTTCCCCCCCTCCCCCCAACTATACAACGCACTCGCCCCGGTGGCCTGTCGAGCTGCGCGAGTGACCTCGGGGGTTCTTGGGTATTGTGGCCTTCCAGCCGGAGACATCCCCCTGATATCCGGATGCCCCCTCCCTCCCCCTTCACGAGGCAATAACAGATGATCGGCGGCTATATCGGGCCACGGGGTGCCGTTTGGGAGCGAGGCCGGGCTACAGGGCTGCCGAATGTGACCCAGATTCCGGGTGATGCGGTGAAGGGGGCCACCTCAGAGTTCAGGCGCCTGGTGGGAGATCCTCCTTGTGCCCCCTCCCTCCCGGTGCACGGAGCACCCGCATCGGCGGCCTGTCGAGCCGCGCGGGTGCATCCAGGGGCTATTGGCGGCAGACCTGTGCCGGGACTACATCGGTGGCAAGTGTGGATTCTTAGTGTCCGGCGGGGGGCCCTCAGCTACCCCTTCTGCCAGCGGTGCGGCATCCTTGCTTCGGCGGTCCATTGGGCCGCGTGTGCTCGCAGCAGCGCTGCTGGTTGCTCTCTTGGGCCGCAACAGTGACATTGGCCCGCTGTGTGGAAGTCCCCGAGGGGGTAAAGCGGGGTCGGAGGTGGCCCCCCCTGGCTTTTGGATTGGTGACAGCGACGAGAGAGGTGCCCTGGGCTGAAGAGGGGTCCGGTAGTCTGGCGCGGCCGGCGCTTGTGGCCCCAGCAGACTTGGGTTCTTTGGCTTCCTCCCACTCTCCCTGCGGACGGCCTTGTGATCGGCGGCCGGGCCGGGCCGCTCGGGCTGTGCTCTTGCTTCCTGCCGCCTTTGCCCGGACCGGACAGCCCTTCGATGCCAGCGTTGGGGTGAGTCACTGGCACAGGGGAGTGCGCGTCTTCTTGCCCTCCAGCTCGTGGCCCGGGGCCCAATATATCCTGACGGTGCTGCACGGAACACAGGTGCTACGTTGTCCACGACGTGGGAAGGCTCGCGGTCCATCATGACGAGAGACAAGCCAGGTGGAGGCTCGGCCAAGCAGGGCACGATCGATAAATTCACGGGCCCTGGGGCCTCTGCGGGAGCGTCGGGGGGGTCGCATGGAGATATGCCTGACAATGCTGCCCTCATGGCTGCCATTACCCAGTCAAGGGATGCCCTGGATGCAAAAATTGGGGCAGTTGGCTCCGACGTTATGTTGTTGCGTCAAGATCTACGCAATGCAGTTGCATGCATCACTGAGACTGAAACGAGAATCTCGGGGGTGGAGGACGTGGTCGCCACCCTGCAGAAGCGGGTGACCTCTTTAGAGACCACCCAACGTGGACTGGCATCGGGGGTGGAGGACACCGAAGGGAGGGCTCGGCGCAACAATCTTCGCTTTGTCGGATTCCCGGAGGGGTGCGAAGATAGGGACATGGAGCAGTTCCTTACTCAGTGGCTGGAGAGTTGGCTCCCTCCGGAGTCACTGTCCAAATGCTTCGTGGTGGAGCGCGCCCATAGAGCCTTGATGCAGAAGCCCCCACCTGGAGCCCGCCCGAGGCCTATTATTGCAAAATTACTCAATTATCATGACCGGGACGCTATCCTGAAACAGGCTAGGGCCAAAAAACCGCAGTTATTCGACAACGCCCGTATCCTGATATTTCCCGATTATACGAAACTGGTCCAGCAGCGGAGACAGTCCTTCCTGGCGGCCAAAGCCCGGCTCCGTGAGCTCAAGCTTCCCTACGCGTTGTTGTATCCGGCCAGGCTGTGGGTGGTGTAACGGTCCCATACTCACTTCTTCGATTCGCTAGAGGAGGTCTTCCAATGGACGGATGAGACAGTGCGGCTTCGTCCTCACACCCTGCCCAGGAGGGAGTCGGACTCTTCCTCGAGCGAGGCGGCTCGGAAGCAGCCCAAATTGAAAGCGAAGGGGTCCAGACGACGATCCCAGTCATGCCGTGCCTCCTCCCGGGCTGGGTCGGCCACGCGGCAGCACACGTCGGTGGACTAGCTGCTGGGTGGGACCAGGGTCTCAGGGGTCTTTGATATGCTTACCTCGACCGGAGAAGCACAGAAGAGGGCCGGTATCTCTGTTGGACCTTAACGGACAGAGAGAGTGCCAACGGACAATGGGCTGTAAATTGGGGATCCATTGGCGGGTGTGGGGTGGGACCTCCTGTTGGGGTCTGCCTGCCACGCCCACCGCCACAGGTACTTCATTGTTATTGAGGTATAGGGTGGGGGGGGAATTGTTGTGCTATGTTGGGGGGGTTTTGTTCTAGGATCGCCCTGTCCTACATTACTTCAGAGTCATCTTGCGCTTATTGGATGATGTTATTTGTGTCACTGGTTTACATCAAGCCCTCCAATGGTAGCTCTGTTAGGTATTCCTATTTATCAAAAAGAGAGGGGGGGGACGGTGGGAGCTGATTGTTAGGTCCAGTGACCCTTGCTCCCGATTGGTAACTGGTATATAAAGGGGGGTCACTGTTCCTTAAGAGGAGAGTTCAAAGTGGAGAAAGAAAAAGGAAAAGGTGTCCTGTGCTACTCTATGTGTGGGGACAGTGTGTCCTCATCATGATGCCCTCACACACCCCGAAGGATGTCATGCTTCATCATTGGGCTTTTTGCTCCTCGTCGGGACGGCGCTGCAATGCCCTACGGGTCCCCCGAAGGGTCTCTTTTTCGGAGATCTTTTGATGAAACAAGCCGGTAGGTGCGTGCTTGTGAGTGGAAGTGAGGTCTCAACTAGTGTGTTAAAAAATGACTGGAGGGAGAGTGGCTATTATTTATTAAAGTGGTCCCTCTGTCATAAGTAAAAGGTGTGTGGTGCTGCTAGTGGGATATTATGTCCCTCAGTAGCTAGATATGAGTCCTTAGTGGGTGTCTCTAGTGGTCGACATGTTTCGCGCTATCTGTGGCCTCTGGAGGAGATCCAAAGCGCTTCTTCAGTACCAAGGTGAGTTTAAATAAAGTATCACTAGCGGCCTAAATTTTTCAGTGCCGCCAGGTTGATGGAAAGGAGTAGCGTCTCTGAAAACAGAAAGGGGTAGGACAGAATATGGGTATAGCTCTAATGTCAAAAATGTGTATAGTCCAGGTCTGCCATTGGGGGGGCCTGGTGCATATTACCATTAGCGTGAGACTTATCGCTATAGGTCAGCATGGGTGTATGAATATCTATATTGTGTTATTATTTACAATGATGTAAAAAAAATAGAAAAGATAATAAGTAAATGAATACAAAGAAAGAAAGAACATAATCAACATGTAGAACATCGAGGATGAGTTTGTCGCTCTTTGGTCACAAGTATCATGCAGTGCTGTATCCAGTAGTAATTGGTCTATACACGACTTATACCGAGTGGATAATCGGTGAAAAGTTGTCTTGGTAAGGAGTTTGAAAAAATGTAGTTAAAGGTTAAAAGTAGAAACTATGAATATCACTAGAGGGGCCCCACCATTGATGGCAAACCTAAGGACACTGTTCCTGTTCATAATAAATGAAAAACATAATCCTCACCCCTTGTTTCTATAATTATGGCCTCATGAGATCAGTGAGGGCCGATGGGAACTGTAAAAGAACAGGGAAGGAAGCATTGTTTACAAATTCCATTCATTGTAAAAATCACGTTATCAATGTTCACAAACAGAAAAGGAAAATCACACAGTGGTCCTCATTTGTGATTTTTATCCTGCAAACTAAGAAAAAAATAGGAAAATTCTTTGGGTTCTCATATTGTATTGATGTCGTAGATCGAGAGATTCACAAATTGTGCATGTCACACTCGGGCACTGCAAGGGAAAGGAAGGAAAAGGAAGAACATACCGGCATATTGCTAGCGTTATATTTATCTTACTTCTCTCACATTTATCCTGGGAGTGGTTGAGAGTTTAGTTCAGGCCGAGTGTTTCTTTTCTCAAAGGAAAACATTTAAAGACTAGGAAGTGACAAAGCGCAAGCGTTATCCTTGTAGTACTCACGGTTCTCCCATTCAGCTGTGCTGCTCCACCTGCATGCCTCTCTCTGTCTCCGCCGGTATTCAAGCAGTTTTTGCCGCCCTTTTTATAGTGGGAGTATGCTACTAATTAAGGAGTTAATAGGAGAGTGTATAGTGTTGTGTTTGGGCGCCATCTTGTAGCGGATGGTTTTATTGTAAAATCGTCTTAAGTCCTGGTATATTGTGATCATCGTTGGCCTTGTATGTCACGTGACTCATAATTTAGGACATTTAAATACCACCGGAGTGGTTTCTAGGAGATTGATCTAGATTTTGGTTGTTATTGACATAGTTGTTTTTCTACTACGCTAATCCAAAATTGGTCGTTTTTTTGGGGGCCATTTTGAAGTGGTGTTTCTGGTTACTTAGGGCCATATGTATCAATGTTAGGTTTTGCGAATCTCAAATAGCGAATTTTTGCGAATCGCTATTTGAGAATCGCAAAACGCTATGTATCTGGGATTTGCAATACATTTTGCGAATCCTACATATTCCTTAATTGCAAATCGCAAATTGCGATTCGCAATTAAGGAATACCTCCCCATTCATTCCTATGGGCCTAGAGGCCCATAGGAATGAATGGGAAGACATTCTCAATTTGGAATTCCCAATTAGAGAATCGCAAATTGAGAATGCAATTTCAAGTGTGCCAGGGTGTCAAAAGGACACCCTGTTGCACCCCTGAAATGAGCATGTGTGCACATGTGGCGCACATACATGCCCTAAGGGCATGTGTGTCTGCCACATGCCACTTTGAAAAATGCAAAAATGTGCATTTTTGAAAGAAATCGCAAATTACCACCAACCTGTAGTTGGTGGTAATTTGCAATTCCTTATGCCATATTCGCACAACTTGGGTGCTTCATACATTCCATTTAAGGAATCGCAATTTGCGATTCCTTAAATGCATTCGCAAAATAAGGAATCGCAAATTTTGCGATTCCTTAATTTGCGAGACAGTTGTGCTTTCATACATAGCACTAGGCCAGAATTTCAGCATTTGCGATCGCAATTCGCCTTGATACATATGGCCCTACATTTGTTCATAGTTGGGCATGGAGTTGTCTTTTTCAGATTCCCCTTCTGGTTACTTTGTATGTCCAAAATTTCGGATATATGTCATGATAAACTGCTGAGGTTTGTTAAAATATTGATATATACAGGTAGGGTGATTATGGTAATTTTACCATCGGTATGTTTATCATACTAATTCAATCCAGGGTATTTCATCATTTAGGCCCTTGGTGTTAGTCCGTAAGCGGTGGACCCATCTTTGTTCTTTTTGGAAGAGTGTTCTGGTTGACCATGCAGGATTTGATGCTATGATAGTCCAGTTTACTTGATCTGGTGTGTGCCCAGTCTCGATATAGTGTCTGCTCATTTTGGTGGTATTCTTTTTACATCGTATATTACTTCTGTGTTCGTTTATGCGTGTTCTTATGGCTCTGGTTGTCATTCCTATGTATAAAAGATCGCATGGACATTTTACCATGTAGACACAGTTCTTAGTATTGCAATTAGTGTGCTTTTTTTGTGTCCACTCCTGATTGTTCATTTGTAAAGTTTTTGTATGTTTTGTCAAGGGGCAGATGCTGCACGTGCCGCATGGGTAATGTCCTTTTACTGTTGGTAGGTCCCACAGTGTCCTTTGAGTGTCCAATTGTCTGTTTTGGGGTCTCATGTGGATAATCATATTTTTGATATTCTGTGTTCGTCTAAATGCGAATCTTGGGCATTCCATTTGTGTTCCCCCTGCGTTTAGGATATTCCAGTGTTTCAGTAAGATCTTTTTTACTTGATTAGATTGGGGTGTGTAGGTGGTTACACATGTTATTGTATCATCGTTTTGTTTTTCCACAGTTTCTAACAGAGCTTCTCGGTGGTTGTTACGTGCACGTTTTTGTGCCTTCTTTATAATCCTCTTGGGATAGTTCCTCTGTTCCAGGTTATGGCTAAGTTCTGCTGCTTGTGCATCGTAGTCCATGGTGTTGCTGCAGTTTCTTCTGAGCCTTAAGAATTGCCCAAAGGGGAGATTCTCTCTGAGGGCTTTTGTATGATGGCTGTCAAAGGTAAGCAGCCTGTTTCTGTCAGTAGGTTTCTTGTATGTTTTCGTCAGTAGTTTCCCATCCTTCAGAATGATTAGAAGGTCCAGAAAGGGGATCTCTTCACTTGAGGAGGTCAGGGTGAATTTAAGGAAAGGGTCCTGGTCGTTGATCCAATTGTGGAATTCTATGCAACGTTCCTTTGTGCCTGTCCATAGTATGAGGATATCGTCTATGTACCGCTTCCACTCTTTTATTTCTGGTTTAAAAGGGTTGGACAGTGGAAGGATGTGAGTTGCCTCGAAGTAAGCCATATATATGCAGGCTAGACTAGGCGCGAAAGTGCTGCCCATACAAGTTCCGTGGATTTGTTGGTAATGTTGATCTTGGAATTTGAAAAAGTTGTTCTTCAGTGCTATTTCCGCACATTCCAGGATGAAGTTTGTCTGTTGTGGTTTTGTCGGATCATGGTTTCTCAGGCTTTCTTCAACTGCTCTTAGTGTTGCTTCTTGTGGGATGTTCGTATACAACACCTCCACGTCGAGGGTTACTAGTAGCGTGATTTCCTCTGGATCTCCTATTTGGTCTATCAAGTTGATGGTTTCTTTGGGATCTTTGAGGTAGGATGGTGTTGCTTGTACCAGTGGTTGTAGGAAATGATCGCAGTATTGGCTGAGTGGTTCAAGGAGAGAGTTGATGCCGGATACTATCGGTCTGCCAGGTGGTGGTGTGATGTTTTTGTGGATTTTGGGTAGAACGTAGAAATATGGGGTTGTTGGTTGAGAGTTGACTAGGAATTCTGCTTCGTTCTTATTTATCCATCCATTTGTTCGTGCTTCACCTACTGAGATGGTGATTTTTCTAGTCAGGGAATCTGTGTCTATTCTGCGATAGTATATGTTGTCAGCCAGTTGTCTGTGGCATTCATTGTTGTAGTCGTCAGTGTTAAGAATCACGATGGCTCCACCGTTATCTGCAGGTTTTATCGTGATAGATTCATCATTGTTTAGGTCTTGAAGAGCTTTTCTTTCCCTTGCGGGTAAGTTGTCAATGGTTTTCTTTGGTGTGAGGGCATCATGATGAGGGCAACCTGTCCCCACACATAGAGTAGCACAGGACACCTTATATCAAAAATTTTAGAGAGAGAAGATATATCCATACACCAGGGAAGACTATGTGAGCAACATCACCGACACCTCATCTGACGACGGATCAACCACCACAACCAGACCAAAGAGATCGAGCAGCAACTCCAGCAATGATAGCTGGAAGAATCACCAAGGTGGTCGAGGAATCCTACCGACACCACATATGTTTAACTACCCAATGCCAGGCTATCAAGGTACACCGCCACCATGGTATCTGGCTACCATGGCCCACCACCACCTCTCCCATTCTACCAACTACAATGCCCTCCTTTTTGGAACAGAGGCAGGGGCAGAGGAAGAGGCAGGCGGAAAAACGAACAAAAACAAGTACAATGGCTGGAGGATGAAGAACAACGCAGGACAAGGAGCCAGTCCAAGAAAAATTAGTGGTTAACCTATCAAACAGAACCCTGACAGAAACAGAAGAACCAGCCCTACAAAGGGGATTAGGCTTTGTACCCACCCCGAGAGAGGATGAATTCAGACTCACTGGTGAACTACATGCCTTCTTCAGGAAACTGCGTCTGAGATCCTTTTTCCAGACAAAAGATACGAACAATATGGACATACCCACTAAAGATACTGGCCTACGGAAGCCATCCAAATTCACACCCACAACAGCGATGACAAGTGCAGAGATCCTCACATATGAAAAAGCGGTGCTACAAGACATAAGTCACCTTCAACCAAAGAAAACCTTTGACAACGTACCCGCAAGGGAAAGAAAAGCTCTTCAAGACCTAAACAATGATGAATCTATCACGATAAAATCTGCAGATAAAGGTGGAGCCATCGTGATTCTTAACACTGACGACTACAACGATGAATGCCACAGACAACTGGCTGACAACAGATACTATCGCAGAATAGACACAGATCCGACAGATTCCCATGACTAGAAAAATCACCATCTCAGTAGGTGAAGCACGAACAAATGGATGGATAAGTAAGAACGAAGCAGAATTCCTAGTCAACTCTCAACCAACAACCCCATATTTCTACGTTCTACCCAAAATCCACAAAAACATCACACCACCACCTGGCAGACTGATAGTATCCGGCATCAACTCTCTCCTTGAACCACTCAGCCAATACTGCGATCATTTCCTACGACCACTGGTACAAGCAACACCATCCTACCTCAAAGATACCAAAGAAACCATCAACTTGATAGAACAAATAGGAGATCCAGAGGAAATCACGCTACTAGTAACCCTCGAAGTGGAGGCGTTGTATACGAACATCCCACAAGAAGCAACACTAAGAGCAGTTGAAGAAAGCCTGAGAAACCATGATCCGACAAAACCACAACCGACAAACTTCATCCTGGAATGTGCGGAAATAGCACTGAAGAACAACTCTTTCAAATTCCAAGATCAACATTGCCAACAAATCCACGGAACTTGTATGGGCAGCACTTTCGCGCCTAGTCTAGCCTGCCTATATATGGCTTACTTCGAGGCAACTCACATCCTTCCACTGTCCAACCCTTTTAAACCAGAAATAAAAGAGTGGAAGCGGTATATAGACGATATCCTCATACTATGGACAGGCACAAAGGAACGTTGCATAGAATTCCACAATTGGATCAACGACCAGGACCCTTTCCTTAAATTCACCCTGACCTCCTCAAGTGAAGAGATCTCCTTTCTGGACCTTCTAATCATTCTGAAGGATGGGAAACTACTGACGAAAACATACAAGAAACCTACTGACAGAAACAGTCTGCTTACCTTTGACAGCTATCATACAAAAGCCCTCAGAGAGAATCTCCCCTTTGGGCAATTCTTAAGGCTCAGAAGAAACTGCAGCAACACCATGGACTACGATGCACAAGCAGCAGAACTTAGCCATAACCTGGAACAGAGGAACTATCCCAAGAGGATTGTAAAGAAGGCACAAAAACGCGCATGTAACAACCACCGAGAAGCTCTGTTAGAAACTGTGGAAAATCAAAACGATGATACAATAACATGTGTAACCACCTACACACCCCAATCTAATCAAGTAAAAAAGATCTTACTGAAACACTGGAATATCCTACACGCAGGGGGAACACAAATGGAATGCCCAAGATTCGCATTTAGACGAACACAGAATATCAAAAATATGATTATCCACACAAGACCCCAAAACAGACAATTGGACACTCAAAGGACACTGTGGGACCTACCAACATTAAAAGGACATTACCCATGCGGCACGTGCAGCATCTGCCCCTTGACAAAACATACAAAAACTTTACAAATGAACAATCAGGAGTGGACGCAAAAAAAGCACACTAATTGCAATACTAAGAACTGTGTCTACATGGTAAAATGTCCATGCGATCTTTTATACATAGGAATGACAACCAGAGCCATAAGAACACGCATAAACGAACACAGAGGTAATATACGATGTAAAAAGAATACCACCAAAATGAGCAGACACTATATCGAGACTGGGCACACACCAGATCAAGTAAACTGGACTATCATAGAATCAAATCCTGCATGGTCAACCAGAACACTCTTCCAAAAAGAACAAAGATGGGTCCACCGCTTACGGACTAACACCAAGGGCCTAAATGATGAAATACCCTGGATTGATTTAGTACGATAAACATACCGATGGTAAAATTACCATAATCACCCTACCTGTATATATCAATATTTTAACAAACCTCAGCAGTTTATCATGACATATATCCGAAATTTTGGACATACAAAGTAACCAGAAGCGGAATCTGAAAAAGACAACTCCATGCCCAACTATGAACAAATATAGTAACCAGAAACACCACTTCAAAATGGCCCCCAAAAAAACGACCAATTTTGGATTAGCGTAGTAGAAAAACAACTATGTCAATAACAACCAAAATCTAGATCAATCTCCTAGACACCACTCCGGTGGTATTTAAATGTCATAAATTATGAGTCACGTGACATACAAGGCCAACGATGATCACAATATACCAGGACTTAAGACGATTTTACAATAAAACCATCCGCTACAAGATGGCGCCCAAACACAACACTATACACTCTCCTATTAACTCCTTAATTAGTAGCATACTCCCACTATAAAAAGGGCGGCAAAAACTGCTTGAATACCGGCGGAGACAGAGAGAGGCATGCAGGTGGAGCAGCACAGCTGAATGGGAGAACCGTGAGTACTACAAGGATAACGCTTGCGCTTTGTCACTTCCTAGTCTTTAACCCCTTCGATGCGCGTGACGAGCTCAGCTCGTCATGCTGCGCGGTAGCGCTGTGCGCATGACGAGCTGAGCTCGTCACGACCACACCCGCGATCGGAATGTCCAGCACACGAGCGGAATTCCGATCGCGGTCAAGGGGTTAAATGTTTTCCTTTGAGAAAAGAAACACTGGGCCTGAACTAAACTCTCAACCACTCCCAGGATAAATGTGAGAGAAGTAAGATAAATATAACGCTAGCAATATGCCGGTATGTTCTTCCTTTTCCTTCCTTTCCCTTGCAGTGCCCGAGTGTGACATGCACAATTTGTGAATCTCTCGATCTATGACATCAATACAATATGAGAACCCAAAGAATTTTCCTATTTTTTTTTTCTTCTTAGTTTGCAGGATAAAAATCACAAATGAGGACCACTGTGTGATTTTCCTTTTCTGTTTGTGAACATTGATAACGTGATTTTTACAATGAATGGAATTTGTAAACAATGCTTCCTTCCCTGTTCTTTTACAGTTCCCATCGGCCCTCACTGATCTCATGAGGCCATAATTATAGAAACAAGGGGTGAGGATTATGTTTTTCATTTATTATGAACAGGAACAGTGTCCTTAGATTTGCCATCAATGGTGGGGCCCCTCTAGTGATATTCATAGTTTCTACTTTTAACCTTTAACTAAATTTTTTCAAACTCCTTACCAAGACAACTTTTGACTGATTATCCACTCTGTATAAGTCGTGTATAGACCAATTACTACTGGATACAGCACTGCATGATACTTGTGACCAAAGAGCGACAAACTCATCCTCGATGTTCTACATGTTGATTATGTTCTTTCTTTCTTTGTATTCATTTACTTATTATCTTTTCTATTTTTTTACATCATTGTAAATAATAACACAATATAGATATTCATACACCCATGCTGACCTATAGCGATAAGTCTCACGCTAATGGTAATATGCACCAGGCCCCCCAATGGCAGACCTGGACTATACACATTTTTGACATTAGAGCTATACCCATATTCTGTCCTACCCCTTTCTCTTTTCAGAGACGCTACTCCTTTCCATCAACCTGGCGGCACTGAAAAATTTAGGCCGCTAGTGATACTTTATTTAAACTCACCTTGGTCCTGAAGAAGCGCTTTGGATCTCCTCCAGAGGCCACAGATAGCGCGAAACATGTCGACCACTAGAGACACCCACTAAGGACTCATATCTAGCTACTGAGGCACATAATATCCCACTAGCAGCACCACACGTTTTACTAATGACAGAGGGACCACTTTAATAAATAATAGCCACTCTCCCTCCAGTCAATTTTTAACACACTAGTTGAGACCTCACTTCCACTCACACGCACGCACCTAACGGCTTGTTTCATCAAAAGATCTCCGAAAAAGAGACCCTTCGGGGGACCCGTAGGGCATTGCAGCGCCGGCCCGATGAGGAACAAAAAGCCCAATGTTGAAGCATGACATCCTTCGGGGTGTGTGAGGGCATCATGATGAGGACACCCTGTCCCCACACATAGAGTAGCACAGGACACCTTTTCCTTTTTCTTTCTCCACTTTGAACTCTCCTCTTAAGGAACAGTGACCTCCCTTTATATACCAGCTCTGTTAGGTAGCCAACAGGATCCCCCTGGGACCCTTCGGATAATCAGCTGGAACATCAGGGGGGCACTAGACAAGATAAAGCGCGGGTTATACTCAAACAGGCGAAACGAGCCCACGCGGACATTCTTATGCTGCAAGAAACGCATCTCATGGGGACTAAGGCGCTTTGCTTCCAGCGTTTTGGCTACATCCATGTTTTCCATTCAGGGTTTGTGAGGGGGTCGCGGGAGTTGCGATATTGATCCATCGCCGGGTTCCGTACATGCATGTTAAAACATGGGGGGACGCTCAGGGGAGGTATTTGTTCCTACAGGGTACAGTGGGTGAGGAAACTATAGTACTAGGGAGTGTGTACGCCCCCCCGCCATTGTCCTGGGGTTTGGTAGAGAGACTTATGACCCTGTGGGCGGATGTACCAGATGGCCTGGCAGTTGTGGGAGGGGATTGGAACGATGTGATGGATGTGGCCAGGGACCGATGGAGGCCCGGGGGTTCAATAGACGTCCGGCAACCAACCAAACTGCACTCCCTAGTGATGGGCCTTGATTGGGTAGACCCTTGGCGCAGATTGCACGGCACGACACAGGGATACACGTACCTCTCAGCGGTTCACGACTCCTACTCCCGCCTCGACTATTTATTTGTCCCCCGGGTGGCGGAGAACAGGGTGGTGGCGGCCGATATCCTTCCGCGGGGGCTCTCGGACCACTCGCCGGTGGCCCTCACTTTGCGGGTGGGTCGGGCGCACCAGCCCTTTTGGTGGCACCTCTCAGCCTGGAACCTCCAGAGGGAGGACTACAGGGAGCATATGGAAGGTGCTATCGATCAATACTTGACACTTAACGTAGGCTCGGTGGATGTGGCGGAATTTATATGGGAGGCAATGAAGCCCACCATACGTGGTGTGGACATTTCCCTCTGTGCGGTGGCTCGCAGAACGCACAGGGAGTCCCTCGTATGAGCGGAGACTGAAATTCTTGGGCTGGAAGCGCGCAGTAGGGATGACGGGGGTCAGCAGGTCCGTCGCCAACTACTGCTGGCACAACAGGGTTACTCGCATCTCCTGTTAAATGAGGCCCGCCAGGCATGGTTGGCGACTCGGAGCAGGATTTACCAGTGGGGGGATAAATCTAGCAAGCTGCTGCATAGACTGTGTCAGGGGACACTACACCCCCAGGCCCTCCCTGGCATTGTGGGCCCGGACGGGATGCCCCTTACGGACTCCTCTGCTATTGCCGAAAGCTTTGCTACATATTATGCAGACCTCTATGCCCCCAAAGAATGTATATCTGCGGATGTGATAGGCCGCTTCTTAGATGACCTCCCACCTAAAGCCCTCTTGGACAAAGTGAGTGTGGAGCTGGATCTTCCACTCACAGAGGACGAATTGGGTACCGCACTTGGGGACATGCAACCCGGAAAGGCCCCGGGACCGAATGGCTTTTCATGCGAATTCTTTAAACAATACTTTTTGCAACTAGGACCCTACTATTGTAGGGTGGTGGAAGAGGCCAGAGAGCGGGGTCATCTGCCTAGATATTGGAGACATGCGGAAGTGGTGGTATTCCACAAGCCTGGTAGACCTCCCAATCAACACGCGTCGTATCGTCCTGTCTCTCTCCTGAACGTGGAGGCCAAGATTCTGGCTAAGGCGTTGGCCAACCGCCTGCGGCCACATATTACTTCTTTAGTCCATCCTAATCAGGCCGGGTTTATGCCCCAACGGGCGACCCGTCACAATATTCGACGGGTGCATGTTGCCGTCGCGACCGTCCGGGGGCTGGGGGAACAGGCAGCGCTCTTGCTGGCGGATATGGACAGGGCATTTGATTCTCTTAGCTGGGTGTATTTATTCGCGCTCCTCCGCAGGTTGAATTTTGGGCTCGATTCCTGTCCTACCTGACCTTGCTCTACACAGACCTTACAGCGTCTGTGCGCGTGGCCGGCTCTGTCTCCTCCACGTTTTCTCTTGGACGAGGCACCAGACAGGGTTGCCCTCTGTCTCCCTACCTGTTTGCTCTAGCTATGGAGCCCCTCGCTGCCTGGGTGCGGGTTGACGCTCAAGTGACCGGTCTTGAATGGGCACACGGACTGTCGGATCGTATAGCCCTGTACGCCGATGATGTGCTGTTTTTTCTCACTGATTTGGATAGGACGGGACCGAGACTGCTTCGCATCATGCAGATTTTTGGGGAGACCTCCGGCCTGTACATAAACCCCCGAAAGTCCACCCTCTGGGTTCTTGGCGATGAGGGGGGCCTTGGTTCATGGGCATCTTCCGTCCAGGTAGTATCTGGGGGGATGAAATATCTGGGAGTGTTCTTATCGGACTCACCTACTACGTCATGGGATAGAAATTTGGCTCCTGTATGGGATCGCGTGCGGGAGGATATTAAAGCTTGGTCCCATATGCCCCTGTCTATATATGGCCGGTCGGCCATCTTTAAGATGGTCTCGCTCCCGCGCTTGCTTTATCAATTGCAAAATAATCCATATCCGATCCCTCCCAGATGGTTCCGACAGGTTAATGCGGCCCTGGGACAGTTTTTATGGGATGGTGGGGCGGCGAGGGTGGCCCTACGGCCCTGTTTTCAGTCCTCATATTGTGGGGGACTGGCGACCTCTGATATTTTATCATACTATATGGCCTCCCACCTGCTAGTCCTCAACGAATGGTGGTATGGGGATAGGGCCGACCCGGCGTACGCTGTTGAGCGAAAGTGCATGGGGGAACATACTTTACACACAATCCTCTATTCTGCACAGCTGCGTGGCTCCCTGCCGTCTGCCACGAGGATTGTCTTTCAGATCTGGCGGCAGGCGCTACGGAGGATGGGTTGGTGGAATACGTTGACCCGGGAAAACCCTTCTTTGGCGCAATGGGCGCCTGCCACAACTGGTTGCTCTGCCTGGATTTCGTGACTGGGACAGTATCGGCTTCTCTACTCTGGGAGATGTCATGCGGGGGCCAGTCCTGAAATCCTTTCAAGATCTACAAAAAGACTTCCATATGCCAAAAACCCAATTTTTTAAATATCTGCAGTTCAGACACGCCATTTCCCCTAGTTTGGAGGGCTTAGAGACATTGGCTGAGTTGAGCCCAGTAGAGGCGAAGGTGTTCATGGGAGATCTCCACGACCATAAGATCTCCAAAATCTACCAGTCCCTAGTTACCCATTGCTCCCCTACGCTACAATGTCTTAGGGAGTCCTGGGAGGGTGATGTGGGCCCCTTAGAGGAAGAGGACTGGACGGAGGCTCTGGCCTCCCCGCGGGGGCGGCCATTGCCATAAGCCTACGCCTTATCCAGTTCAAGTACCTTCATCGGGTATATTTTACCAGGGTTAAGCTGTGGAGGGCAGGTCTGGTGGCTTCCCCTGTGTGTCTTAGATGTGGGCATGAGGAGGGTACTCTGTTACATACAGTTTGGCAATGCTCTGCTTTGGCGCGATTCTGGAGGGGGGTCATGGCCTGCCTCTCCGAAGTGTTGGGTTGGGACCTCCCCTGCTCTCCGAAGCTAGTACTCCTGCACGTTATGGACGGCATTGGGGGCAATATATACAAACGTCATCTTATGCTATTGGGATTTACCCTAGCTAAAAGGGACATTGCCAGGGCTTAGAAAGCGTCGGTAGCGCCCTCAGTATCTGCATGGAAGAACGGCCTGGACTTCTGCATGAGCTTGGAGATTCCCATCTTTGTGGCCAGGGGGTGTCCACACAAACACTTTAAAATTTGGAGGCGCTGGGCGGACTATCGCGGCTTGAAGTTAGAGCCCGTTCTGCCGGCCAGGCAATTAGACCTGGCTTAACTCTTCGCTTGGTTGGCGCAAAATATTACTTTCTGGGAGATGGCAGATCATGTCTGTACAGATGATACGTTTGCTTTGGCTATACTGCTCTGGAGTGGACGTCAGTGCGATGGGGGTGGGTTCGTGGGGTTATAGTTATTTTGTTATTATTTCATTTGTATTGCCTTCCACTTTTCCTGTTTTGCTCATGGAAATAGTCAAAGTCAAAATGATGTATGCTTCTTCTGCAGAAGTTTCTGGGGCACAGAGCTCTGCTTTATATGTGTTCTTTGGCAAATAAAATTTGTTTTAAAAAAAAAATCTAAACAACACATTGACGAGATGTACTCAAAACTGAGTCTCTAGGTGCCACTGCATTAGATCTGACCTCTGTGATTGTACATTACCTTGGGCTATCACTGCTGTGGCATCCACTGCTTGTGTGCCCATACCCTACATAGCCCTATAATCAAGAGACTACCTCAGCACCACAACAGTGGTGTAGCCCATGGGGTTCTTGGTGAGAGGTGCATGGGAATGGACAGCTTAAGGTGGGAGAGATAGAGCAGCGCTCACAACAACAAAATTAATTGGGCCAGTATGCCTTAATGTGTAATAACCCTCCCAAAAAGGGGGAGACCACTCACCACTAGCACTTGTGGGAACTGAGAACTACCCAAATCTTCTATGAGAGAACAGAAAATAGAAATTATGGCTGTAGGAAAGTAGGATCTGCTTCTTATTGTTACCCCCACTTTTTGCTTGATATTACACTGTTTTTGACTTGTCTGACTGGGATCCTGCTAATCAGGACCCCAGTCTATCTGCTTTCTCCCTAAAATGTATTGACATGTACTTAGGTACACTCCAGATTGGATACTGGGGTACCCTTATAAATCCCTAGTATATGGTACACATGTACCCAGGGCATAGGTATCCAGAGGCCTCCCATGGGCTGAAGCTTGTATTATGCCACCCATGAGAAGACATGCAAAATGGAACTACAGGCCTGCCATTGCAGCCTGTGTAAGATGGTGCATGCACCACTTACTTTAGATATAGGTTTACTATATCTATAGGTCACTACACTTAAAACCTATAAGTCACCCCTAAAGCAGGCCTTGACAATCCTAATGGCAGGGTGCTGGGTTTTACGTGAGAGGGTGCCCCTGCTTGAGCAGAGCACCCCTGCAGCCTTTGGAGACCATTCTTCTGGGTTGTTGGTGACGCAGCCCGACATATAGGTAGAGGTGCATTATATGCTCGCGTAAAATGCTATCTCGAAAACGGCTGCAAAAAACCATGTCATGTTTGGTATCAAACACCTTGGAATCATACCTCCACACTGGTAACCGGTGTGGGAGGTATGATTCCACCCCTCAGAAGCAAGCTTCATGGGTGCTTGGTCTTCCTGGTACAAGCCTTCTCGACCCGGACAGCACAAAATGGTTGCTGCCGACCAGAGACACATTTCTGCCCTCCAGCTGCTGAGCCAAGCTCGAGCAGGGGAAGGCAGCACAATAGGCATCCTGTGCAGGACCTGTGGAGCATCAAGGACAACTGAAGTATCTCCCTTGGGGTGAAGGAGTCACTCCCCTGCATTTGCAGGCACCATAACACAAATAACCAGTCTGCTGATCCTGAGCTCCTGCAGACTCCGAAAGCTCCAGCAACACAGGAGGTGGGTTCCTACGTTCCTTGAGGTTGAGCTGTCCCCTCACCAAGTTTAAGGCCAGTATCCCTCGTGGGGACCGCATAACCTGAACCTCTGTGCATCGCGTACTTTTGCAAGTGCATATGCTTGTTGGTGATCCCCAACTTCGTGCATTAGGCTGTCGATAGCCCCAACCTCTGCGCACATTTCATACTTAGGACTTCTGCCTCTTTGCACTCTGTGCCCTGCAAGCTGTTGTACTGTGAGACTGCTAGAGGTCCCCTCGCGACTCCTGTGCCTTCGGCCTGTGGGTCCATTTGAGGGACAATCCTGATTTTCTTGGGCTCCCCTGGTTGCTCCAGGCCTGCCCTGACTCCCCTTGCTGTGGTGAGTCCCCTGGTCCTTGCTGGGCCAGACCGTAACCTTCTTTGACCTTCTTCGTGGGTTGCCGTTGCCAAGGTTTGTTGGTGCTCCCGCCGGACACCGACCCCTCAGCACTCGACATCCTTCATGGGACAGCTCGTATCCAGCTCCTGGTCATCCTCAACATCTCCTGGTCCCTGCAGCTGTAGAGTCAAGGTCTCCTTCACACCTGAAGCACCCGATATCGGTGGGCATTCATCTACCGAGCTCCTGGTCACTCTTGAGTGACCCAGACTCTGTCCCCTCTGCTTTCAGGTTCCTTTCATCAAGAATCCACCTGCGGATTCCACTGGACACTTTGCTTCTTTCCAGCAGTGGCATTTCTTAGAAGACTCCCATTGAGAACGACAGCGGTTTCCGACGCCACTTCAGCCCTATGCACCCGGCTTCCCTGGGATAGGTAACTCTGGTACTTCGGTATCCACAGGTGGGGTGGCTCTCCAACCTTCTATGTTCCAAAGGGTTTCCTCGTAATCCACTGATAAGGGTCTTTAAACTTTAAAACTGCAACCGCGACTCTCCCATTGAATTGTACGTAGCACACGGTCGTGTTCTCACACTGCACCCGTCCTCCATTGGGTGCCTACTTACTCACCTTGGGTGGTTCCTTAGGGTCCCAGCGATTCTACATATTCTAGACATTGTCTTGACTCGAGTCGTGGTTCTTATACCACTATTTTAGTATATGGTTTGGTCTCCCCCGGGAGCCCACTGTGTATTAGTGCTACTTACGATTGTTTCTGTGCTACAGTATTGTGTGCTTTGTGTTTATCTGCATGTAGCAGATACTGTGAGGTATTTAAGGTATTATAATAATAAATATATATTCTTATAACTACTGTGTGGTTCTCCTTTCATTTAACCAATACAATTAGGTTGCATTCTGGTAAAACAAGCTGCTTAACATTCCTTCAAGACTAAGCCTGAAGGCTGCTCTCCACAGCTACCACTTGGATAGCTTTCTAAGGTTATCTTTGACCTCTTAAATCACCATAAGGGTTGTTTGGACTGGTGCAAGGTGCCCACTTTAATTAGTGGACAGCATATACCAGGCCAACTGTTTTACCAGATAAATCTTTGTATTGATTAACTGAAAACCACTAAGGACTAGGTACATAATACTAGCTTAGAATAAGTAAGTTCTACTGAACTTAGGGTTGGGTAAGTCAAGGGTCTAGCACACCCTTTCTCCAACCTCAGAGAGTTTATTCCCACTAGGTTAGGTAGGTGCAACACCTCACCACACTTAGTATGTCTTCTAAAGGAGATGCCAGTGGCTCTCTGCCCTGTAGATAGAGTGAGCTTTCATTCCAAAAATTGGAAGCCCTGTGTGCCTCTAGAAAGCTGTAGACAGGCAGAACTGCAAACACCCACCGCCTCATAGAGGCCTTACTGCTTGATGATCTTAGGAAGACCCCTGGGTCAGATGAACAGGAGAAAGTGGGCGGGGCAGGGAATGTAGACAGGTCAGGAGTCGACACCTTTTATGACCTAGACTCAAACCCTGGCCAGGAGGAACAAAATGTTTCCCACCTGGACAACGCAGATCTTCAGGGAGATGTTGAAGAAGAAGGCCAAGATGGGCCTCTCTTCATCCCTCCTGGAAGAGTGAAGAGTTTACCAAGGAGATCTAGATCTCCCTCTGCAGAGTCATATCAATCAGGACAGTCTGTAGGGACCTCTGTATCTAGCAAGATGGACCACTCTTATGACAGGGAGTACTGATTTCTGGAACTTGAGAAAGCTAAGCTTAGGCTCAGGCAACAGCAATTGGCCCTGGATAAAGAGTCCTTAGAAGTCCAGAGAGCTAGAAAAAGATTGGGACTAGAGTCCCATGGTGCCAGCAACAGTGTCCCTAGAGTTAAAGAACATTCTTTCGACAATAGGAACCTGAGCAAGATTGTCCCTCCTTACCATGTTGGGGATGACATCCATAAATGGATAACTGCTTTAGAAAGGGCCTGTAAAGTTCAGAGGGTCCCTCGAGAGCAGTGGGCAGCTATCTTGTGGCTCTCCTTTGCTGACAAAGGTAGAGATAAGCTCCTCACTGTTAGAGAAGAGGATGCTGACAATTACTCAGTTCTGAAGAGTGCTCTCATTGATGGGTTTGGCTTAACCACTGAACAGTATAGGATTAAGTTCAGAGACACCCAGAAGGCACAGAATCAGGACTGGGTAGACTTTGTGGATAATGCCCTTAAGGCTCTGGAAGGCTGGTTGCTTGGCAGCAAAGTGAATGATTTCAAGGGATTGTACAATTTGATTATGAGGGAGCAGATCCTTAATAATTGCCAAAATCAGTTGTTGCATAAATACCTGGTTGACTCTGATCTGACTTTTCCCCAAGAATTGGGAAAGAAGGCAGATAGGTGGGTCAGAACCAGGGTGAAGCAGAGAAACCAGAACCATGGTGGTGACCAAAAGAGGCAAGATGCTAAAACTTCAGATAAGGGTGGGGACAAAGGTAAACATGACAAGTCTTCATCAGGGCCCCAAAAACCTGCCTCTGGGGGGGCGTCACAATCCAACAAAGGGAAAGGCAAAAAGAAACCTTGGTGTTACTTATGTAAAGAAAAGACCCATTGGACAAAAGATGCCAATTGTTCAAAGGCCAAGGATTCAACTCCAACCACCACTGCCCCTAAGGCAACTGCTCCCCCTAGTACAGTTTCAAGTGGTGGTACAGGGAACAAGGGAATAGTAAGGTTAACCTTGGGCTCTGAGATGGGTTCTGGCCTAGTCAGAACTCAAGCTCAGGCTGTGCTTGTCTGTGATGGTGGCATGGATATTGCCACCTTATTTGTCAGTCCCAGTAACCTGGGCAAATACAGACAACAGTCTTTGATTAATGGTAAGGAGTCCATGGCATACAGGGACACAGGTGCAAGTGTCACTATGGTGACAAAAGATCTTGTGGACCCTGAACAGATCATACTTGGTGAGATGTACCAAGTGACCAATGCTAACAATGTCAGAACTGATCATTTCTTGGCAGTTGTTAATTTCAGCTGGGGAGGGGTAACTGGCCCAAACAAAGTTGTGGTTAGCTCAGACCTTCCAGTGGAATGCTTATTGGGCAATGATTTGGAAACTTCAGCCTGGGCTGAAGTGGAATTAAGGACTCATGCAGCAATGCTGGGCATCTCTGCAGATGTGTTTGCTGTGACCAGGTCACATGCCAAACTGATGTCTACTGAACAGGCCCTGGATTCTGAAAATTGGACCAGGTGCCTTCCAAGAGAAGGAGCAGGAGGGGTAAGGCTGTGTCTTCCCCCCAGGCTCAGAGAGAGGATCAATCTCTTGAGGGAGATGATCTCAGTCCCTGTGAATGAACTGTCCCGTATGAACTGGAACCTGATCAGGTAGAGTTCTTGGGGACAGGGGGCCCTTCCAGGGCAGAACTGAGCCAGGAGCAGCAAACCTGCCCCTCTCTTGAACCCCTCAGATAGCAAGCTGCTGCTGAGGTTGCTGGGAGAGTCAGTGGATCCCACAGGATCTATTGGGATGAGGGACTCCTTTACTCAGAGGGTAGAGACCCCAAGCCTGGTGCCACCAGGAGGTTGGTCATATCTCTGAAGTTTAGGGGCTTCCTACTCACCTAGGCACATGACATTCCCTTAGCAGGACACCTAGGCCAAAGTAAGACTTGGGACAGGCTTGTCCCTCACTTTCACTGGCCTCACATGTCAGAGGACACCAAAGAGTTTTGTCGCTCCTGTACTACCTGTCAAGCCAGTGGTAAGTCAGGTGGTACCACAAAAGCCACCCTAATACCACTACCTGTGGTGGGGGTTCCCTTTGAGAGGGTTGGGATTGACATAATTGGTCCCATGAACCCTCTAACTGCATTTGGGCACAGTTATATTCTAGTGGTGGTGGACCATGCCACTAGGTATCCAGAGGCTATACACCTTAGAACCACCACAGCTCCTGTGGTGGCCAGGGCCCTCCTGGGATTTTTTTCCAGAGTGGGTTTCCCTAAGGAGGTCTTAACTGACAGAGGTACAAACTTCATGTCTAGTTATAGCACTGCAATGTAGAAGAAGTGTGGAGTGAATTACAAATTCGCCACACCCTATTACCCACAATGCAATGGGTTGGTTGAAAGGTTCAACAAAACCCTAAAGGGCATGATCATGGGCCTTCCAGAAAAGCTTAGGCGAAAATGGGATGTTCTGTTGCCCTGCCTTCTCTTTGCCTACAGAGAGATCCCACAAAAGGGGGTTGGCTACAGCCCTTTTGAACTTTTGTTTGGGCATCCAGTTAGGGGTCCCTTGTGTTTGGTGAAGGAGGGATGGGAGTTACCTCTCAAACCTCCCAAGCAAGACATAGTGGACTATGTACTTGGTCTCCGCTCCAGGATGGCTGACTACATGAAGAAGGCCAGCAAAAACCTTGAGGCAAGTCAAGAATTGCAAAAAGCTTGGCATGACTAAAAGGCTGTACTGACTGTTTATCAGCCAGGACAGAAAGTATGGGTGTTGGAGCCTGTGGCCCCAGCAGCCCTCCAAGACAAGTGGAGTGGACCCCATTCTATTCTTGAGCAAAAGGGAGAGGTCACCTACTTGGTGGACCTTGGAACTCTCAGGAGCCCCCAAGGGAGCTCCATGTAAACAGGCTCAAACCCTATGTGGACAGGGCAGACATGAGCTTGCCCATGGCTACTGATGAGGGACAGGAGGAAGAGAGTGACCCACTCCCTGATCTCCTCTCACAGAACCCTGATGATGGCTCAGTTGATGGTGTAGCCTTGGCAGGCAGCCTCACTGAGCAAAAGCAGATTGATTGCAGGAAGGTCCTCAATCAATACAGGCACATGTTTTCTTTGACTCCTAGTCAGACCACCTATTGTACCCATGAAGTGGACACAGGTGAGAGTCTACCTGTTAAAAATAAGATTTACAGGCAGCCTGACAATGTCAGAGATTGCATCAGGACTGAGGTCCAAAACATGCTGGAATTGGGAGTAATTGAACCCTCAGATAGCCCTTGGGCCAGTCCAGTGGTCCTGGTAGCCAAACCTCATACCCAGGGTAGTAAGAGAGAAATTAGGTTTTGTGTGGACTACAGGCGGCTCAATGCAGTCAGTAGGACTGATGCTCACCCTATTCCTAGGGCAGATGAACTCATTGACACTTTGGCCTCAGCCAAGTTCTTGAGCACATTTGACCTTACTGCTGGATATTGGCAAATCAGACTAGCTGAGGATGCCAAACTAAAAACAGCATTTTCAACCCCTAGTGGGCATTATCAATTTATTGTGATGCCCTTTGGCTTGAAGAATGCACCTGCCACGTTCCAAAGGTTGGCTAACAAAGTCCTTTCAGGCCTGGAAGTCTATAGTGCAGCATATTTTGATGATATAGCTGTCTTTAGCTCCACCTGGGAGGATCACCTGGTCCACCTAAAGAATGTTTTGGAGGTTCTGCAGAAAGCAGGTCTCACTATCAAGGCCACCAAGTGCCAGATAGGGCAGAATAAGGTTGCATACCTGGGCCACCTTGTGGGTGGAGGCCAGGTTCAACCATTGCAGAGCAAAATCCAGACCATCCTGGACTGGGTTGCTCCCACTACCCAGACTCAGGTCAGAGCTTTCTTGGGCCAGACTGGGTACTACAGAAGATTTGTGAAAGGATATGGGTCTATAGTGACTCCCTTGAATAATGATTACATCAAAGAGAATGCCCAAGAAAGTTCAGTGGACAGTTAGCTGTCAGAAGGCATTCGATGACCTCAAGCAGGCCATGTGCACTGCTCCCATTCTGCAAAGTCCTGACTATTCCAAACAATTCATTGTCCAAACAGATGCATCTGAGTTGGGGGTAGGGGCTGTGTTGTCACAACTGAATGCAGAGGGTCAGGATCAACCAGTAGCTTTTATCAGCAGAAGGTTGACCCCCAGAGAGAAACGTTGGTCAGCTATTGAGAGGGAAGCCTTAGCTGTTGTTTGGGCTCTGAAGAAGCTGAGGCCATACTTGTTTGGCACTCACTTCATTGTTCAGACAGACCATAAGCCCCTCTTATGGCTAAAACAGATGAAGGGTGAAACCCCCAAACTTTTGGGGTGGTCCATTTCCCTACAGGGGATGGACTATACAGTGGAACATAGACCTGGGAGTAACCATGCCAATGCAGATGGACTCTCCAGATATTTCCACTTAGAAAATGAAGACTCAACTGGGCAAGGTTAGTCTCATCTCCTTACGTTTGGGGGGGGTAGTGTAGGAAAGTAGGATCTGCTACTTATGGTTACCCCCACTTTTTGCTTGATGTTACACTGTTTTTGACTAGTCTGACTAGGATCCTGCTAATCAGGACCCCAGTCTATCTGCTTTCTCCCTAAAATGTATTGACATGTACTTAGGTACACTCCAGATTGGATACTGAGGTACCCTTATAAGTCCCTAGTATATAGTATATGGTACACATGTACCCAGGGCATAGGTACCCCAGAAGCCTCCCATGGGCTGAAGCCTGTATTATGCCACCCATGAGAGGCCATGCAAAATGGAACTACAGGCCTGCCATTGCAGCCTGTGTAAGATGGTGCATGCACCACTTACTTTAGATATAGGTTTACTATATCTATAGGTCACTACGCTTAAAACCTATAAGACACCCCTATAGCAGTATATATGCGGAATTATTGTCCATAGTCCAAAACAGTTCACACTGTATTTTGAAGACTTCCCAAACTCAAGAACGAAAAGGAACGTGTATTTGATTGTAGAGGACGGTATCTTTATTCTTTTAATCCATAAACATTTTCTTTAAAATGCAGACGCACATTCGACAAAACTGCCAACGCGTTTCGTCCCTCATGGGATTTCTTCAGGGCTTAAAAAGTCCGTTATTTTCTAAATATACGTTTCCTATGTACAGGTTCCAATCAAAGAAAAAAGTGAGTGGATCAGAGTAGTTTCTATAACCGTCCTGGCAGCTTGCAAGGAGAACTCCGTAAAAATAAAGATACCGTCCTCTACAATCAAATACATGTTCCTTTTCGTTCTTGAGTTTGGGAAGTCTTCAAAATACAGTGTGAACTGTTTTGGACTATGGACAATAATTCCGCGTATATATTGTTTATTATTGTTTATCGGGTGCAGGGCCATTTGTTTTGAATTATGTATGGTGGTTAGTTAACCGCCTTTATGGGATGTATGTTGGTCACATCCCAGGACCAGTGCACCGAGTGACCACTATATTATTGAAGCCATAATACGTTACAAAGACTGGTGCTGGATTGCTGTGCTCTGACCTTCGTTTTGTGTTTCCACCCCTATAGCAGGCCTTGACAATCCTGAAGGCAGGGTGCTGGGTTTTATGTGAGAGGGTGCCCCTGCATGAGCAGAGCACCCCTGCAGCCTTCGAAGACCATTCTCCTGGGTTGTCGGTGACGGAGCCCGACATATAGGTAGAGGTGCATTATATGCTCGTGTAAAATGCTATCTCGAAAACGGCTGCAACAAACCATGTCGTGTTTGGTATCAAACACCTTGGAATCATACCTCCACACTGGTAACAGGTGTGGGAGGTATGATTCCACCCCTCAGAAGCAAGCTTTGTGGGTCCCTGGTCTTCCCGGTACCAGCCTCCTCGACCCGGCAGCACAAAATGGTTGCTGCCGACCAGAGACACATTTCTGCCCTCCTGCTGCTGAGCCAAGCTCGAGCAGGGGAAGGCAGCACAATAGGCATCCTGTCACAGGGAGGTGTGACCACCTCCCAGACAGGATTTAGTGTATTGGAGCTGGGTGGGTGCACTTCCAAAGTGCCTGAAAGTCTGCACGAGGGGCACATTTGGTGTCCCTGTGCATAGTCCAGTTGAAACCAGTTCTGGGAGCCGTTGGCTCCTGCTCTGGCGTGAAACTGGACAAAGGACATGGGTGTCCCCACCCCCCTGTCCTGACCCTCCCCTGGGAGGGTCCCCTGAATCTGTCCAACCCTCTCCCGTGGGTACAAAAAGGCTTACCTGGCTGTAGGACCCTAGATTCAACGTGGACAAGATTCTGAACAAGAAACCACTGACCTTCGACCATCTGGACACTCTAGACTTCGCTGGACTTCGACTGGGCCCGACTTCGTCTCCCTCTCCGTCCTAAGCATCGTCTGTGCCCGTGCACCAAACAGGCTCCATGCAGGACCTGTGGAGCATCAAGGACAACTGAAGTATCTCCCTTGGGGTGAAGGAGTCATTCTCCTGCATTTGCAGGCACCGTAACGCAACTGACCAGTCTGATGATCCTGAGCTCCTGCGGACTCCAAACGCTCCAGCAACACAGAAGGTGGGTTCCTATGTTCCTTGAGATTGAGCTGCCCTCTCACTAAGTTTGAGGCCAGTATCCCTCGTGGGGACCACATAACCTGAACCCCTGTGCATCGCATACTTTTACATGTGCATATGCTTGTTGGTGTTCCCCAACTTCGTGCATTGGGCTGTCGATAGCCCCAACCTCTGCGCACATTTTGTACAAAGGACTTTGGCCTCTTCGCACTCTGTGCCCTGCAAGCTGTTGTTTTGTGAGACTGCTAGTGGTCCCCTTGCGACTCCTGTGCCTTTGGCCTGTGGGTCCATTTGAGGGACAATCCTGATTTTCTTGGGCTCCCCTGGTTGCTCCAGGCCTGCCCTGACTTCCCTTGCTGTGGTGAGTACCCTGGTCCTTGCTGGACCAGACCATAACCTTCTTTGACCTTCTTCATGGGTTGCCGTTGCCAAGGCTTGTTGGTGCTCCCGCTGGACACCGACCCCTCAGCACTCGACATCCTTTGTGGGACAGCTTGTATCCAGCTCCTAGTCATCCTCGACATCTCCTGGTCCCTGCAGCTGTAGAGTCAAGGTCTCCTTCTTCACACCTGAAGCACCCGACATCGGTGGGCATTCGTCTACCGAGCCCATGGTCACTTCTGAGTGACCCAGACTCTGTCCCCTCTGCTTTCAGGTTCCTTCCATCAAGAATCCTCCTGCGTATTCCACCGGACACTTTTCTTATTTCCAGCAGTGGCATTTCTTTGAAGACTCCCATTGAGAACGCCAGCGGTTTCCGACGCCACTTCAGCCCTATGCACCCGGCTTCCCTGGGATAGGTAACTCTGGTACTTCGGTATCCACGGGTGGGGTGGGTCTCCAAACTTCTATGTTCCAAAGGGTTTCCTCGTAATCCACTGATAAGGGTCCTTAAACTTTAAAACTGCAACCACGACACTCCCATTGAACTGAACGTAGCACGCGATGGTGTTCTCACACTGCACCCGTCCTCCGTGGGGTCCCTACTTACTCACCTTGGGTGGTTCCTTGGGGTCCCAGCGATTCTACATTCTCTAGACATTGTCTTGACTCGAGTCGTGGTTCTTATACCACTATTTTAGTATATGGTTTGGTCTCCCCCGGGAGCCCACTGTGTATTAGTGCTACTTACGATTGTTTCTGTGCTACAGTATTGTGTGCTTTGTGTTTATCTGCATGTAGCAGATACTGTGAGGTATTTAATGTATTATAATAATAAATATATATTCTTATAACTAGTGTGTGGTTCTCCTTTCATTTAACCAATACAATAAGGTTGCATTCTGGTAAAACAAGCTGCTTAACATTCCTTCAAGACTAAGCCTGAAGGCTGCTCTCCACAGCTACCACTTGGGTAGCTTTCTAAGGTTATCTTTGACCTCTTAAATCACCTTAAGGGTTGTTTGGACTGGTGCAAGGTGCCCACTTTAGTTAGTGGACAGCATATACCAGGCCAACTTTTCACAATGGCCATGACCTTAATCGGTTACTGACCACTTTTGGAAAAGTCTCCGAGAGGTTCGGGTGGTGGAAATGGCATCAGACAAATGCACAGACGAGAGCATTACACTGAAGGCCACAGTGGCCAAGTTACAGATCTTCATGCTCCAACTAGACTCAAGGGCCAAAGATACCATGGACATTAGAGTTGTTGGGGGAATAGTTGAGAGAGCAGAGGGGCAGAGTACTGAAGTAATTTTCAAAGGGCATCATTGCCTGAATCTTCAGTATTAGAGACAGAGATGCAATCCCTAGTAAGAATTGAGAATCTTAATGGATGACTCCTTAGGCAAACAAAGCGCAAAAGAGTTCACAATACTCAATGAGGATGTCCTGAAATAAAAAATCAAGTGCAAATCGATTTCCTAATGAAAAAGTCCTGAAATAATAAATGAAGTGCAAATCTATTTCCTAATGAAGAAGACCTGAAATGACAAATCAAGTGCAAATTGATTTTCTTATAAGAGACTTGAGCTAAAATACTTCTTTGACTCCTGATATGCCTTTCGTCGACAAGCATAACAGGTTACGATTACTTCAGATTTCTAAACATCAAGTAACATCTCCATCAGGAAGTAATACTTTAACCATTCAAGATGGCCACCATGATTGCAAGTTTCGTGAAAGTCCTGTCAGAGATGTTTCAAGACATAGGCAGGTCCTCCAATTTTGAAGTGGCCCTCTGGGAAAGTGAAGTTTCTCTCTTGCTCAGTACATTGTATTTCTGTATCTCGACTTTCAACACATAATTCGATATTGATAGGCAACAAAGGGCTTTAATTAGCAGAAAATTCAAAATTATTCCAACCAGGGGCCCCAAAAATATTTCTTTCTGGGGGCCCCCAATATCCCTTAGTAGACACTGAGTCCTGTGGCTCAATGAAACATGTAATCTTTCTTGTCTTCATTCAGGTGTTTAGCATAGAGAGACCATCTGAGACCCAAGGCCTCTGTCCAAGTGGTGCATACACTCTGTGCACCTGGCCATCCTCTTCTACTCCTGAAGACTCACATGTTCAAGAGATTCAGAGTAGCATGTCTCAATGTGAGACCAACATGCAGAAGTATAAACATCCCTCACATCCTGGCAGAGGGGTTGTGTTAAGCAGGAGGCAATCAAGCAGGAGACCCCAGCATGACATGAGAGACTACAACCAGTGATAATAGTGGGGAGTTGATGTTGTTGGTTCCTGCATCTGGGCTCGTACATGGGGTACATGACCCGAGGTAGGCCTTGATGATTGAGTCAGGAAGATGACAAAATGGCCCCAGATGAACAACCATCATGAGTGGTTTCAAGATCTCTTATATGGCCAGATCAGTATGTGGATACATGATGGGTGTGTCTTGATCATACCATGGGGGTATCCCACATTCAGGAATGAGGGAAAGAGGAAGGAGAGAAACTGAGCTCACTTTTCTAGACATAGGGCCATGTGCTTCATTCCATATTATGCAAGGAAGGGCATTTTAGGTACTGTTTTGAGTTAGTTGTTTGTGGAGCTACAGGTACCTAGGGATTGGATGATGTGGGTAGTCCAGCGTCCACAACATGAGCTTGTAAGCTGGCGGATAATTGGGAAAAATGTTGTTTTGAGTTCTTTCTTTGGCACTAGGATCATACATACTTAGAGACACATTGTTTGTCAGGGTGTAAACTTTTATGCCAATCATGGTTCAAGCACAAACCTTGTTAAAAGTACTCACCAGGAATCTGAGTTGCCTAGGCTTCAAACTCAATAGAGAGGGGATGCTCCAGTTTCTCAGTAGACATAAACCAGATGTAGTACTAGAATACACCTAGTGGTCAATAACTATATTTTTGATAGAGGAAAGCACTCTCCTAGCAAACCCGGGGTTTATGTGTGGATTGCGAGGGAAGGCAATCCTCGTCAAGAAAACACTGCTATTTAGGGTAAAATGGACATAGACAGAACAAATCTACTTGGCTGTTGTGTGGCAGTGAAGGAGTTATTGGAGAGTAAAAGGATAGTTATGTCTTGTCTGGACTAAATTGCCTGTTCATTCAACTTAAAGTTCTAAATTGAAATACCTTCACTCCTTGCTAGGGGTATTTTGGCACACTACCCCCTGAGGGCTCGGTCCATTAATCTCTTATGTTACTGGAGGCATATAAAACTATACTGAGGAGGTAGGAATGAAAAATGTGCATGAGGAAGAGGCATTAGCCATTAAGAATAACTCTTAGAACTGCAAGGCCAATATATAAGAAGGCTGGCTAATATTGAGTGTCAATTGATGATTAAGAAAGAGGAATATAGGATATTGGTTAAGAGGAGGCAAGAGCATTCTTTTTGGGTATACAGCACCGTCTATAAGATGTTGTCAATAATGCTGGTAAATTACTAATGTGCTTAGCAGAAAATGAGAAGGACACAGATGTATCTAAGGAGAAAAAGACAGCATGGGTACTCTCTTGTGGGGGGACTTTGAGAAAAGAAAAGTGTTTGATGGGTATCTACTGTCCTAATACAACACCAAATATTTGGGTTAAACAATCAATTTCGATAGATCTTAAATCGTCTATATGTTCAGACACTGAGCCCACCAGATCAGGAAGGACATTTTGGAGGATGATTTGAGGTTGGATGAATTATCAGAAGCACTCTCGCAGTTGAAGGGAGGAAAGAATCCTGGCCCTAATGAACTCCTGTTGGACTTGCTCCTCTCTGCACAGTCACGCCCAAACTATCTGCTTTCACCCCTCTTATTTTGTTGAATTTTGTTTTTGTTGGCTTTAAGAATCTGTGCACTTTACCACTGCTAACCTATGCTACAGTGCTTATGCTCCCTCCCTAAAACATAGTAAAATTAGCTTACACCAAATTGGCATACTTATTTTACTTACAAGTCCCTAGTAAACTGGGATACAATATAACCAGGGCATTTAAAGTAAATGCTACTGGTGGGTCTGCAGCACAGAATGTACCACCCACTTAAGCAGCCCTTTACAGCATGTCCCAGGTCTGCCATTGCAGCCTAAAATGCAGTTTTAACTTTTAAACTGCCAGTTCAACTTGGCTATTTAACTCCTTTGCCAAACCTTAGGCTCCCCTTTTATTGCATATGTCGCCACTAAGGTAGGCCCTATGTAGACCATAGGGTAGGGAGCTTTGTAATTAAAAGGATGGACATGTACTTTTAAGTTTTACATGTCCCGGTAGTGAAAAATTCATAAATACATTTTTCACTACTGTGAGGCCTACCTCTCCCATTGGATAACATTGGGTTGCCTTATTACATTTAATAAGTGCTAACTTTTCATTGGGAACAGGTGAACATTTCGTGTTTGGTGTCTGAGAAATTGTAATTTAAAACCCTCTTTAATGGTAAAGTAGGATTTTAAGTTACAATGTTTAAAATGCCACTTTTAGAAAGTTAGCAAACACAACAAGATGATAGACAGAGTGCTGAAACTTTTCAACCACTCACCAACCAGTCAAGAGATCTGGGTTAAATCCATTGTTTTTTTGCTCACTGTGCTACCCCAGTTTAGGACCAGCCATATGAAAATCAGTCTTGACCCTGCTCCTCATGGTAAGAGTCCAGCCTGAACTGACAGGCCAGGTCCTCCCTAGACCATAAACAAGCATCATGGGACCGGTTTCGGGGTTTCACCCCTCATCAGCCAGGCTAGCTTGAATCCAGTGGCACAGGGAGCAAGGGGCCCATGTCTGGGCATACCCACTTAGGGCAAACATAGCAAACACAACAAGATAATGGACGGAGTGCTGAAACTTTTCAACCACTCACCAACCAGTTAAGAGATCTGGGTTGAATCCATTGTTCTTTTGCTCACTATGCCACCCCAGATTGGACCCAGCCATTTGCAAATCACCCTGAAACTGGTCCCAGGATGCTTGTTTCTGGGCCAGGGAGGACCTGGCCTGGCAGTTTGGGCTGGACTGTTCCCATGGTGAGCAGGGTCAAGACTGATTTGCATATGGCTGGGTCTAAACTGGAATGGCGTGTTGTGCAAAGAAAACGATGGATGTAACTCAGATCTGTGACTGGGGGTGAATGTTTGATTGGTTCAGCATTCCGTCCATCATCTGTTCTTTTTGCATTTGTTGCCCTAAATGGGAAGGGTATTTCCAGACATGGGTCCCGTGCTTGCTACGCCACCAGATTCAAGATAGCCTGGCTGATGAGGGTGAAACCCCAAACCTGTCCCTGGATGCTTGTTTCTGGTCCAGGGAGGACCTGGCCTGGCAGTTTGGGCTGGACTGGTCCCATGGGGAGCAGGGTGAAGACTGATTTGCATATGGCTGGGTCTAAACTAGAATGCAAAAAAAGTAGGATTTAACCCAGATCTGTGACTGGGGGTGAATGCTTGTTTGGTTCAGCATTCCGTCCATCATCTGTTCTTTTTACTTTTAGAAGTTGGCATTTTCCTGTCCTCACTATTTGGTGCCTGCCGTCTATTCCTTCCTGGGTCACATGGCTAGGTGTAGTTGGCAGTTGGACTTTGTTTATTCCTCCCAGACACGCACACAATCTACGGATTAAGTGTGCCTGGAGGGGCCATCAACGGGCAGGATAGGGGCAGAGCTGGGCACAGTCCCACTTGCAACTGAATAAGCTGTGCCCTGCCTCCACACAAGGGCTTGCCACCACTGCATTATCCATGCAGCCAGATTGGAACCAGGGTAGGGGAGGCAAGAAACTTCAAGGACTTCAAAGGGAATTATCTAAAAATGTTCCTACTTCAAAGAAGAAGAGGACCCTTAGATCTACTCTTCAGTTCACTTTCTGGAACAGCAGAAGGACTCTCAGAGGATTGTATGCTGCTGTGGCCGGCTGTACTTCAGAAGACTGCTTTGCTGCACCTGGAAGGACTGCTCTGCTGCCTGAAGCCTGCTTTGCACCCTCAGAGGCCTGCCCTGCTGCTTGAGCCCTGTTCTACTGCTGAACCCAGGACTACCAGAGTGACTCCAAGGACTAGTTGGCTGGCTTCCTGATCAGAGCGTCAGGGTTAGAAAAGGCTCCAATCATCTTGAACCTGCACTTGGACCCAGCCTGAGTGAGTCCTGACCCCCCTAGTCCTGAACCCTTGGTGGTGGTGCTAAAGGTGCCCAGATAGACAAAACCCAAAACTTGGGTCTTTGAAATGTTTTGGCTAAAAAGTGCTCTGAGAACCGAGAGGAGACCAGGACCAACTGGATCGTCTATCCACCCAAGGTTCATCGCCAGTGAGTCTGACTTTGCAGCAGCTCCAGCTATGTTCTTCTCCACAGCAGCAAATCCTGTCAGCGACCTTTGCCAAAGGGGTAAGCAGCCTTGTAGAATTCTCATCAACTACAGCCTCAAGTCTCATCCCGCTGAAGATATTCTACTTCCCTAAAAAAGACTAAGTATGAACGTAGAAATCTTCACTGTGACTTCATCCAGTAGCTCCCTGACAATAACTCCTCTTTCTCGGACATCACCTGCAGCCTTTCGCTGCTGAATTTTATCTTCTCTGAGACCTTTTCTTCAAATTTCTACTAAGTCTGAAGGTAAGCGCCGACCGGGCCCACTTTTTGTATTTGACTCGTGCTCCATCACGTTTGGCCATATTTCTTTACTTTGACCTGTTCTTGTGCAACTAGATGTCAGCAATTGTCGTTTTGATCTTTTAGGCGTTAGATTTTACCTAAAACTTAAAAAATTCCTAACTCCGGTTCTACTTACTAGATTTTTGTAGTTTTAGTCTCAAATGATTCATTAAAATCTCACAGCTAACCCCTGCACCCAACCACTGCGCAGGAGGCTAATTCTCACCTCAGGACGGCCAGCCAATGAGAGCGCTAATCACAATATGAAGGGGTGTCATGTTAAATAATGCAAGTTGACTGGTTTTCTCAAAGGGTCACTACATCAATATATAAATGGCTATCCTATCGATTTTGTCAAAAGGCACACATGCAAGGCACACCCATTGGCTTTGCCAAGTGGTCATCGCAGCATTATATGAAGACAAGCCTACTAGCTTTATCAAGGGATCACCAGATCATTTGGCAAACCAAACCTGTTGGCTTTGTTAAGGGGTAGTCACATAAATGTGCAAATCAAAACTATTGGCTTTGTCAAGGAGTTACCCAATCCATATATGAAGACAAATCCATTGCCTTTGTCAACAAAAATAAATACTGTCAGGGTTTTACTTTTACACTCTTCAGGACACATAATGCAACCATATAAACAACCACAAGAGATCCCTGCAATCCTCAGCTGAAGACCAAAAGCTCTAGCTCAAGGAAAGCTTAAAACATTATTAACTTTTTCTGGGGTCACATTCTATAGACACCAGGTAACATTCTGTCTGCTTCAAGGGCAAGCAGGGACCATCACTCTGTCCTGGGGAAAGGAGTCCCCTGGACAGCACTGCCTTAGGCTCTGGTGGATGGAGTCCCTGAAGTCAAAAACCTGGCTCGGGGAAGGGCCCCCATGCATCCCATCCTCATAATTACCCAACCCTGTGGGATAAAACACAAAATGTGGTGTTCCCCATTTTGTTTTTAATTTGTCAGCTGGTTCCATCGGAATCCTCCGGGACCTTGCCACAAATTAAAAACAAATCACATTGGATCCATGAGGGGCAACTCTAGGATTCCACTGCATATTACATGATTCATGACATCCTATGACATCATTAATAACATCCATGATGACATCTGAAATTACATCATTGATCGTTACTGTGCATGTTGGTGGGCAAGTTATAGTTACTTCAGGTAACAGGTGAATTTTCAGGTTTTTTTAGTTTAAAATGCTATGTTTAAACTGCCAATTTCACCTAACTATAACGTCACTTTAAACTTTGTTTTTTTCAGTGACTATGTATTTACATATATATATTTACATATTTACATATATATATTTACATATATATATATATATACATACATGCATATATAGTCACACACCCACATAAATATAGTATTACAATTGCAAAATATGTTACTGCTCACAAACGTAATCATATTCTATTTTTACCACTGTTTTGCGTTTATTTTATTTTAAATCCCATGAAAAAGTTTCAGGCCGGAACACTTGAACGCCAGAAACACCCTTGACATTTGCAATCATTAGCAATCTTTATTCCATTTGTTTCTTACATGCTGCATTTGTTTTTCGTTCTTCCGGCACTTTAAAAATCACCGTGATACGTATCTCTGGTTGTTGCATTTTTTTTATTTATACTAAGAATTTCCTTTCGATTTTCACTTTTCAAACCGATCTGTGCAGGTTTTTATTAAAAGTCAAAAATATGACCAAGAGTTTCCACCTCCGTTTACGTTTTCAAAAAAGAAAGTGGATCCTACCTTTTATTCTAACAAGTAAAATAAACATTTTCATGCACAACCCTACTGACACCTTATAAACACAGTCATAGATATTATCGCGTCGAATGTTAAGGCACGACATTCAGTCCGTTGATATGCACAGTACATTACTTGGTACAAATGTTGTCATATCCTCAGGGTCGTAGACGTGAGTACGTGTTTCGGGGGCATTGCCCTCAGCAATGACAAAGAAGTGTTTAGTGGGTGGAGCATCGGTGTAAAAGTGATAGCTTTGAAAAAAGTGGTGTGGTAACGGTGATATTTTGAAGCGCACAATTTATATATGTATTTTAATGCTGTTCTCCCCAGAGGTGAAAGCAGGTGACAGATGGTGCATTTTAAAATGTTAATCAAAAATGAACATAGAATAAAGCCATCTTTGCAAGAGGGGTATCAGATCCCACCCATGGTATAGGAGAGAAGATTAGTGTGCAGTCTTTTTCAGATAGCACAATAGGCCAGTAAATTTGGACAAATTTCGTTAAGATTTGAAGAAAACTTTACTGAGAGCTTACAGATTCTCCTTGAAAGGACTTGTCATAAATTGTGGCAAATGGAAATTCACAAAGAGCACTGAACGTTTAAACTTTTAAAATGAGCCCCATTCCGAGTATTTTAAGGTTATAGGATAGTATTGTTTGGGAAAAATAGAATTATCAATTATTAAAACAGACCCTGCATTCTTGCTGCGTCCCATGAGTGTGGAGCATGGCTCACTGCAGCTTGTTGCTGTACCTCATTTTTTGGTAGGAGAACCTTGCTCTGTGATGCTGGTATTCTTCCCTGTGTGCAGTCCTGCACATGTCGTTTTATAGAAACCAAGAATTTATGTTGACTATGCACTTTGCGCACACATCTTTCCAAATTAAATCCTTGGATAAGAGCCAGGGTAGGGGCCTTACTTTCCAGTTTTACTTGGATCCCATAAAACCTGTTCACAAGATCTTTCCTACATGACCTCATGCGACAATGCACCTTTTTAAGTATTTATAAAATAGGGTTTTTTTTCAATTCAACCTAATTTTAAAAGTCTGTAACCAACTTTACTTTTGAAAGAAACATAGTTGGAATGTGAATTTACCTGATAAGAAGTAAGTCCATGATAATTCTACGTTATGTGTTGCATACACCTTATCAACCCTAAATTAAATCCTTTTGCAAATAATTGATGGCGCACAACCCTCCCCTCTTTTTTAGGTTGCCATCTGTCCGTTCTCTGACCTAGGAGCCCACGGGCCCACTACTATCAGTTCAACCACCTAGCCAATGGTGGTTCACGGTAATTGAGTTTCCCTTCTACATCTAGAGCTTGCAGTATAAACTATAACAAGTTCTAAGTATTTCCTTTGTTAAATTCTCAGGTGCCCCTTCACAGTCCTGAGGAAGACCCCATTGTAAGGTTCAAGGTCACCTACGTCTGTCAGGGGTCGAAACGTCGACATTTTGTTGTATATATGCCAGTGTGGGCAACAGTGCTGTTTTCATTGTGCCTTTTCAGCGACATAATGGCTGTTAATTAATTTGCTTGTATATAATTGTCATGTAGGACAAACCATTTCTTTTGTGAATAATATTGTTGATGTATATATTGTCACTCCCTTTCCGCCCTCATTTAACCCTCACTTTGCACACAAGTCCTTCTTTTCTCCCTTCTACACATTCGGGGCACTTTTGTATACGTATGTTCCAGATGTTTTGCTGGATTTTGAGCATTCAGACTGATGTTCAATATGAATAAATAATATTGAGCTAAATTTTACAGTACAAGCGATTTAATGGATGCTGCTGCATAAATAATTGTGTTCTTTCAAATTGTCCCACTGGGACCGTTTATCTTTTGTACTGAGTTCTGGGTTAATGGCCCACAGCCCCTACCTGAATCCGCCTTGGACTGCTGTACCTTGCTACTGTGACAGTCAGAGGCTTAGAGGGATACCAGGTCCCCATTCGGAGGGTCCGCAGTATGAGATGAAAGACCTAGGTTGACTCAGCTGTGCCTGAGTACCTTCTGACTGCCGTCGGACCTCCCAACATGGATTTCTCACAGATCCCATTCCAGGACACCTACCAGTGAGTTTTCTTTCTCCAGCAACCCACCCAAACATGACAGTGTTTCCACTGTGTCTTTAGTTCCCCTCGTTCGGCTTTCAGAGTCTTTCTCTGTGTCTAGAAAACCACCTTTTTTGGAGGTCGTCTTTCATACAGGAAATGTGGAGTGGGGTAGGTTTACCAATTAGATCTCTTTCTAATCTAACAGAAGGGTTTCGAATGGCATATGCAAAGAGCCCTTAATTACATCCAACAGTGATGCCCGTTGTAATGATCAATATTGGGAACCACCAAACCCTGACATCTAATGACTGATAGTTTGCTAATGCCACCCATGTAGTCCCTCTATCCCATGTAACTTTGTGCAGTATACTATCCAACCTGGGAAGGGCATTGTGGGGTATCCACAGGGAATATTCTGCAGGGTGTTTATAGTTCAAGGGAGTTCCATTATTTTGAACAATGCAGCTGCCTCCTCCAATGTGGTCAGAAACCCTACCAGTCTTTAGAATCTCCACCATATTCATTTTATAGTGAGTTTAAAATGAAATTGCCGCACAGCGTTAACCTCTAGTCCCCTGCATTCCAAAAAGCATGTGAATTCCATATTGATGTGGGCTTACCAATTATTTACTTTGTGACCGCTCTCAACCAAGAGCATAGCGGTTTCTCCCTGTTAAACCCTGTGATCAATAGCTCCCAAATAAGCCAGTTGTATTCCCTAGTCTTGGCCCTAATCAGTGGGGAATGCCAAAATGAAATAACATGTCACCCGCCTACAAAGATACTTAGTCCACATTTCTTGAGGGCCATCGAAGTGCCAACAAAAGCCTATGTACATTACACACTTAGTCAAGGTTCTTACTGCTAGAGAGGATAGTATTGGGGCGTGCATCCACGATTCATGCTCCGACTGATGGTAAGGCTTTGGATACCACACTGTTTGCCTATAGTTATAGCAGTGATCTGTTGTACAGAATTCAGCCTTCAGTAAAAACGTACGTCCTATATTAAGCTTTCTAAGCACACAAAATATGTAGCCCCACTTTAAGGGAATAGGATTTTATCATAACTAAAATGATCTATGGCCTCTCATTCTCACCTGCCATTGCAAGTATGTTGTGTAGACATATTTTTTTTTTTTTTATTTGAAAAGTTTTATATAGCGCTGGCTAGACCCGGAGGTATCAGAGCGCTTTACATGAGGACGAGCAATTGTTTCAGATCATAGTTACCAGTTACATAGTTACAAGTTACACAGTTACAGAGCATAGTTACAAGTTTGTGGAGCGTAGTTACAAGTGTTAAAAACATATACGTAAGGGAAAAAGCAGGCAAGGGGAGAGATTCAGGGGAGAGAGGATAGGAGCATGGGAGGTAGACAAAGAATGAAAAGGGGGAAAGAGGTGGGGGGTGAAGGAAACGCAACCGGGAGACGAGGAAAAACAGTGTCCAACGTCCAGAGTGCTGTGATCCCAGTGGAAATGGTGTCATTCCCACACCTCCGCTGTGTGTGGCTCCCTTTACGCTGTGGACTCTCTCAGAGGGGTCTCTGTGACTCCAGGGCATAAATACTGGATCCTTCCCCAACAAGGGGAGAGGGAGTGCTTTGGCAAGGGGCGCCATTCCCACAGCACCGCTGTGTGTGGCTCCCTTGACGCTGTGGACTCTCTCAGGGGGGTCTCTGAGACTCCAGGGAATAAATGCTGGATCTCTCCCCAACAAGGGGAGAAAGGAGTGCTTTGGTAAAGGGCACACACCATGGTGGTAACTTTAGGGATAATGGTGTATTGCGTGGTAAAACAGTTTTAGAATGGAGGGGACAGTTCCAAAGTCTGCAGAATTGTGTGGCAACCCCTCGTTCCTGCCATCAGCCCTCTTGGCGGGAGTGAATCTGAAAATGAGTCCGTGGATAGTCGCCATTTTAAGGTCAGGCAAATCAGAAATAGTGGATTAAGGCATTGGGCGTCTTTTTGGTGGCCATTTTGAAGTCAGGCTGTTCCCTAGTAAAACTAATGAATCATAAGAAATAAGAAAATACCTGAAGGGTTCCGTAAAATCAACAACCCCCAGTGTAGTCAGGATTCACACAGAAGGTACCGCCACCACCTGGTACTTAGGTCTCACCGCTGCTGTAAGCGGAGTCTAGACAGCAGACAGCATGCAGTAGTCCAGTGCCTGGATAGCTGGAATGACTCATCTCAGGCAATAACTGCCCACCGATCGTCAGGGTCTGTGCACAGCAGGGTCTCAACTTGTTGATCCGTCGCCGCTGCTGCACCTCCTGTGCTCACTGGACGCCCTCAGGTCTCGGGCAGTGGACGGCCAAACCATCGTCAGGGAGCCCGGGTCCGCTTTACCTCAGCCATTATAAGGTCAGGCAAAGATTGCGTTATTCTTAAGGGGCTCACTCAGAGCTGCCAAAGTCCGTCACCCACCCCCCCTGTTCGCCACCAGAAAAGTGTTCTCCTTACTTGTTGCGGGGTTCTGGGCACTCTTCGGGGATCAGCTACAAGAAAGGTCCCAGCCATCACAAGGACGGCCGCCATTTTGAGGTCAGGCATCGTCATGCCAGGCGCCCCAGGAGGAATATCGCGTCCGGCCGGTTATTTGGAGACCGAGGTGCTGCTAAACTCCCGCTTTACCCGTCCACTCACTGTTGACACAGGCCGCCTCTTCCTCACTATCAGGTATGGGTTATGGCGCTCGGGAGCCTCCGGGATCTCGTCAGCCACGGGGATCAAGGGTATTAAAGCGCCGTTGTTCTGCACATTGGTCCGCTCTACAGGTTTTCCATGGCGGTTGCAAGGGGGGGTTAGGAGCTCAAGGACATCTCAGTTCTCGCCGGTGAATTCTGGAGTCTGCATCTCCGCGACCCCGGTCCGTTCGGGGATGTCGCCATTTTGCAAGGCTCCGACGTCGATCCTCCGGGGCCGATCCGGAGACTAAAACCTCAGCTTCTGCCACTGAGAGGGGCTCAAGCGTGCCATCTCCGAGTTCGCGGCCACTTAATCTGCATCAGGGAGATTTTGGGCGATTTTGGGCGATCTCTGAAGCCGGGAAGAAAGTCCCTATCCAGGGAGCTCCTGTCCGGAGCTCCTCACATGTCCGCCATCTTGTTAAGACTATGCCTTGTCCTTGAGGATCTGTTGATCTTAACCCGTTTGCTGCTTCGAACGTTCCGCGCCAGTGCGGAACGTTCTATTAAACGGGTGGGGCCGCGTCGGCCAACGGACGTGCGCAGCACTACCGAGGTAGTGTTCGCGACGGCCGTTGGCCGACAGCAGCAGCAAACGGGTTAAATCCACTTTGATTCGGGTGCACCAGCTACCCTAGCATTTAATCAACCTATCTGATATCATCTCAGCCAGTATTTTATTTTATTTATTTAACAATCCCATTCCACATTTCCCACAAGATAGGTATTGGGGTACTCTTCTATAACTCAGTAATTACACAGTTAACAAAGATAAACAATAACTCCCTATTAAGAAACTGCAAGGTAATATCTCATTATTCGGGAGAAGACAAGCTCAGATTAGGAATTACTATGTGAGACAAGAGTCTAGAGAGGCCTGGAGTGAGGATGGCGAGGCCATTCTTAGGCATATACGGGTCATTTATGGGGCCATTTACGCCGAATTTGCACAGTCACTGACAGCACTGTTGAGTTGTAACCTACTTCTCTCCATCACCAGAGTGCATTTCTTTTCCAACACCCAGTTCAGTTTCGAGCTCTACTATGACACTGATTCTGCGTCCTTCTTTTCTATTGTCATGGGCTAGCTCCCTTCAATTAATTGATATTTTATACACCCATAGCATGTCATTTGTGGTGACACTGAGCTCTCATTTAACCCAAAGCACTCTGTTGTTTTAGTAGCACGCTGACATGATGGTTCTTTCGGCAGTAAGTGCCATGTGTGGAGCCGCCATATACCTTGACAGCCTAGTCTAGCCCGTCCCACTTTGATTATTATACAGCAGTGGTCTGAAATTGACATTGAAAAGACCTCGACCCGGAATAGTCTACATGTCACTGTGCTTGGGATAGAAAAATATTCAATCTAACAGAACGAGCAGTTCATTTGTAAGGGGAATGCCCTCTCTCACTTGGATGACTTTCTCTTAGCTCAGTGTCTAAGTGAACTTACCAAGCAGTGTGAACTCCATTTACATATCTGGGACATTTTGCACCTCAGTGCCATTTGAGCCCCCATTACAAGCACTGCTAGTGGAATTTCAGTGTGGAATTCCACTTCATGATATTTTCAGTGATCCGCTGTACCCACACCCAATTATTCTCCTTTCTGAGACATATAACTCATTATTGTAGGCATTCTGTGTGGAGACTCCTGCCCATATCAGTAATTCAGCTACCAGGAATCTGCACAAAGTATTCCTCCAAACTTGCAATTGGGCCCAGTTAGAAACTGGGGTTTCTGGTTGGCACAGGTATGCACCCTGTCCAAGCAGGAACCACAATCCTCGTTAGGGTAAGTAAGATACATACAAAAAGTTAACCTGTGCTCACCCTCTGGTAGCTAGGCACAGAGCAGTCAGGCTAAACCTAAGAGGGATTGTGTAAAGTATTTGTGCAACACATCACATAGTAACACAATGAAAACAACAAAAAAAGACTTCACACCAGGTCTGGAAAAATAGACAATAATTTTATAAATAATACAAGACCAAAATGACAAAAATCCAATAAGCAGAAGTCGAGATATGAATATTTAAAGATTAAATGTGAAAATAGCGCTTAGAAACAATAAGCGCCTTTGGGGGTTATCTGGTTGCACTGGACCGGGGCAAAGACAAGAGTTCAGGCTGACCGCAATGGAGCGTGGGGTACATACTGGAGCCGCGCAGGCCCGCTGAACAAAGTACCTTGATCCTGGTCACAACAGTGAGATGCGGGGTGGAGCCGATACATGCATCTGTTTCGATCCGGCAGTTGAGGCGAAGCGTTGATTTTCTGCACGCAGTGGTGGCAATATGCTGGTTTTGAAGACGCTGCGCCAAGCCGAGAGGCGCTGGTTCCGTAGATGATGCACCGGGTTTCTCCACGCAGTCGAGGGAATGCGTCGATCTTCCCTCACTGCAGCGGCCGCAATGCAGCAGTTCCGATGCATCAGTTCTTTAAGGAGATGCGCTGGTTCCAAGTGTGATACGCCAATTCTGCTCCATGCACCGGTTCTGCTACACACAGACTGGAGATATGTCGATTTCACTGGAGCAAGCAACTGGGTCCACATCCAATGGGCCAGGCACAGGAGCAGGTGATGAGACTTTGATATCCCTGAGTCTCAAGCAACAGGAGGCAATCCAACAAGCCCTTGGAGACCACTCTGGGTTCAAGGCAGGGTCCAGCTCTCCCTCAGCAGGGTCAGAGAGCAGCAGGAAGCACAGAGGAAAAGCAGTTCTTCCAGAGCAGCAGAGTGACAGTCTTTGTAGCAGCACAGCATTTCATCTGATAGAGGTTCTTTACAGATCCAGAAGTGTCTGATTTGGCGGGAACCGAGACCCAGTCCTTAGACCCAGTTGTGCCTTGGAAGTGGGGGGTGACTTCAAAACAGGGTCTTTAAAGTGCATAAAGGTTCTTTTAGTCCAGCCCTGGCTCCAGACTCACTACAGGGGGTAATCAACCCTTTGTGTGGGGACAGAACACAGGTGTAAGTGTCAACTCCTCCCTCCCATCTTGCCCAGGATGAGCCATCAGGTTGCAGATGGGCACTCAGACACACCTAACCTTCCTTTGTGCATGGCTGTCTAGAGGGAATGCACAAAGACAAGCTGTCACCCTCCCCAGTTGAGTATTGGAGACAGGCTACACACACAGAACTTTAAGAGCAGAAAAATGTCCACTTTCTAAAAGTGACAATTATAAAATAGTAATGTTAAAACCAAATTTACCACAAAAGAGGATTTATCATTACCATTCCAAAGATATAAAACATGACAAAGTTACTCTTCAATCAGGAATTACAGCTTAAAAAGGTAATAAGGAATTCCTAATGATAACCTATGAGAGGAGCAGGCATCACAGTAGTGAATAACAAATGTATGTGTTTTTCACTACCAGGACAAGCAAAACTTTAAAGTACATGTCCTACCTATTATCTACACAGCACCTCGCCCTATGGGCTACCTAGGGCCTACCTTAGGGATGCCTTGTGTTAATAAAAGAGGAGTTTAAGGCTTGGCAAAGGGCTTTAAATGCCAAGTCGAAGTGGCAGTCAAACTGCCCACACAGGCTCATCAGTGGTAGGCCTGAGACAGGTTTAAAGGGCTACTTGTTTGGGTGGAAAAATTAGTGCTGCAGGCTCTCTAGTAGCATTTAATTTACAGGCCCATGCTGCACTCTACTAGGGACTTATAGATAAATTAAATATCCAAATTGTGTACTTTAGCACTGGTCAGCATCGGAAAAGTGCTCAGAGTACTAAGCCCAACAAAAAGAATCAGCAAAAATAGGAGGTAAGCAGGCAAAAGGGGGTAGAGCCCCCTAAGGCTGATGGGTCTAAACAGGCCCTGTTGTCCAGCACTGAATTTTAATTACCGACCATTACCTCCTACCCATTTGGTACCTCTAATATTCCATTTACACATCCCTACAGCACCTGTCGCCACAATGTTTGATTATTTCCCCAAATTCCATTCCTAAACTCCCAGCTTTCACTTACCTTCCTAACTACCAACCTTTTAGTGTCATCTGTAGAACGTAAACCACATCATCTCCATTCACTACTTCTGTCTAACCGTAAAATCTCAGGTAAATATCTTCTTTCCATGCTTTCTACAGGGTAATGAGCTCCCTCCCCAGGATTTACATATCAGTGTGGTAGTTCAGGTTTCCTCTTCGTATTGGCATGTCTGCCACCCCCAGAGATACAATCATCTTCATAATTGTCTCAAGATCTTTCTCCTTCACACTGCTTTTTTATTTCAACAAGACTTATTATTAGGCCAGTCACACTTGCTTGCCCCGCTTGAGTTCCAGCCACAAGATTGGCTATCTTGCCCACTTTGTTGGTTCACCTGGGTAGTTCTCTACACTCAACTATGCTGTTTCAGGCATGTCAAAGAACAGAGCCTTCCCATTCCATGTGTTTTTGAGATTTACTGGTAATAGTAACACATTCTGCCAATAAAGGGATCCCAGTGGTGCACCCCTCTACTGATAATGCACTAATTTAATGTACAAATACAAAGCGGGCACAACATAAAAATTAGCAACACTGAGAATATTAATCCATCAAATAAGATGGATACAAAGGTAAGTGTTAGATTGAAAGAGAGATAGCGTTTGGTTAGATATACAGTGAGAGTCTCAGGTAGCGAGAGGGTTAACCCCAGATTCGGTAATATGCTTATGGTTGGCTAAGTGTAAGTATTAGGGTAGGGTTTAAGATTACGTTTAGAGTTCAAACTAAGGTTACAGTAATAAGTGCTGTTAGGGTTTGGGTTAAGGTAAGGTTAGAACTATTAGGATTTGTGTTAAGATTTTGGGTTTAGTTTTTAATTGGGGGCATGGTTAAGATCAAGGTAAGAATATTGGCTACGCTTCGGGTTAGACTTAAAGTAAGAAAAAGATTAGGGTACTGGGCTAGACACAGAGTTAGAATTAGTACGCTAACCCTTGTAATAACCTTACACAAAGCAACAGTGTTGGACTTGGCCCTTTTTGGCAGGTTCACCCCTGAACTTTTTGCCTTGTCTGTAACCTGGTGTTGGTGATTTTAGGCCTCTGGGCACTTTCGCACTGTGGTCCATTGGAAAGTGCATGAGCTCTCTGTGTACTTGTGGTGAGATTGGCCTGCCCTCCCATAGGAATGCATGGGGGATAAGTGTGTCCATGGTAATTCCTGGTATGAGAGGAGCAGTGTGGTCAAGTCTAGTATGTATGAATTTGTGTGAATAAATGCTACGCAATGGTGTGCGCTGATTTATTATGACTGGTGGAGAAATGCCACTTTTAGAAGTTGGCATTTCTGTGTGCTATGTGTCTGCCTGCCTGATGTGAATTGCATGTCTGGCTTTGTGAGTGACAGGGGCTGGGAGGTGTGTGTGGCTCCAGGAGGGGCAGGGTGAGTCAGCGCTGGGCTGAATAGGACCTCTGGGCTAAGAGTAGTGGGAGGGGTAATCCCCTGACTCTGAATAGGATGGTGCCTGCCCTGTAAAATGCTGGCTCCGCCCCCTGTGGTGTGTCTGATCACTGAGCCCCCACCTGACAAAGGGGAAGAGGAGCTTGGAAAACAAAGTGCTCCTGAACCAGTTGCATCTGGTTCCCCCATGCCCTGCACTTTAGACAAAGGAAAACTGTGTATAAAAAGAGGGGCTGTGACCCCATGAAGTTGTTGAGTTCTGTGCTTGAATCTGCGGGGGCGGGTTGCTGCTGGGGCTCAGGAGGGCTTGCCTCCCTGGGCCCAGCCTTGCCCCCTTGCTCCCTAAAGGAACTTTTGCTGAACTTGCTCTTCTTTATCCTTTATAAGGACCTTGTGGCTCCCTAGCGCCTCGTGAGCGTTTTATTTGCCTGAGGAGAGAGGAGCTGGCCCTGCTGCAGCGCGAGCCTGCGAGGGAATCCCGGCATGGGGGATTCCCCCCCTGAGCTCCTGATTGAAGCGGGTACCCACCCCGCATATTTGCACTCCAAGCGGGTGCCCACCCCGCTTTATATTTTGAAACTAAGAGGGAGCCTACTCCTCATTGCGCCAGGAGAAACGGAATCACCGCCGCGGCCAGGCCAAAGCAAAGGGAATCTCCAGGCCGCATATGAACGCGACCCAGAAGTCAGGCACGTCTGCCTGGGACATGGGCGGAGCGAGGAGAGGAAGTCCCGCCCCGCCACCAGAGATCCGGCCGGAGCCTCGCAGGCTCCGTGATGAAGTCCCGGGTCCCATGAGGGGGCCCGGGTGAAGCCAGGTGAAGAGAAGGGCTGAGGCGGTTTGGCGGGGCTCCCGTGGCCGAGGGAGAGCCCCGCATGTTGCCACATTGGGTGACAGCGGAGGGGGCACGAGGCACATTGTCGGTGCCTGCCCCCGCCGTGTTTGAAGAGAGGCCTGACCGGAGCCTCGAGGGCTCCCCATCGTGAAGTTCCCGCCGGGAGAGGAGGACGGGAGCCTACCCCGTCTCCACAAGCGCCGCTGAAGAGTCCCGGGTCCCAGGAGGGGGCCCGGGTGAAGTGAGGAGGAGCCGAAGACACCCGGGAGACAGGAAATGTCCAGCGGGGCTCCCGTGAGCTGTTGGGAGCCGACGGAAAAGACGAAGTCCCCCCCTGCGCCAGAGCCGGTGAGTGAGGGCTCTAAGGGAGGCGAGATAGAGGCACCAGTGCCGGTGCCGATCGGCTGAGCGGCCCCGCTTGACAGTGAGCGGCTCCAACGTGGGCTTGATGGTTTTAGAGCCCCGTGTGGCTCCAACGTTGGGCATAGTTGTTTTTAAGAGGGCCCAGAGGGGCCCATGCTTTTCCCCTTTGTGTGGCCATTCCTCCACAGCTGCCCCGTTTCGCTAAAGGGCAGCTGCAACGTCGTGGGGGGGTTCCAGATCGGAGCACATTGTCGGTGCTCGTGCCAATTTGGGCATATTTGTTTAGAGGGCACAGTGAGTGCCCAGGGCCCACATTTGGTCCTTACAGCTGCGCAGCACTTAGTGCCAGCTGCTACGTTTAGGCTGCTAGTTCTTGGGGGCATGTTGTGTGAAATGGGAGTGAGATGCACTCCTCTGCCCCAGCGCAATGACGCGCTTTTGGATATTGCTGCAGTGGCAGCAGCCCTGACATTCTGGACACGGGGCATTTGAACCCCTTTTGAGATGGCCAGTTGGCCAGGGGGACTGTGAGGTTTATAGGGCGCCAGGCCTAAATGTGATTATGTGGTGCTAGGAAATGTGATTCCTGTATGGTGATTTACACACCCTGTTTTATACCTCTAACTGTGGTTTATGATTATGAGGTTGTGCCTACTGTGGTTAGGTTTGAGATTTATGATTATGAGGTTGTGCCTACTGTGGTTAGGTTTGAGATATTCTCTACTGTGTTTTATGCCTAATGTGATTTCTGATTAGGAGGTTATTGTCTAATGCGTTTAGACTTCTGAGATGATTGCATAATGTGTTTATGCTGGTGAGGTTGGCGCAGAATGTAATTCGCGCCTAATGTGATACTGTGCATAATGTGGTTTATGTTACAGGCTGATGCTGAGTACAGTGGTTACCAGTGATTACTGGTTGTATTCTACATCTACAATTTGTGCTACATTTATTATAAGTGCTACATTTACTAAGTTCGCTTTGTGCTGGTTCTGACAGTGGTCCAGTTGGCCCTGTCAGGTGTAAATAATCCTTTGTAAATATGACCCCGTGCCAGGTGGCATGATGTATATTATGTGAGTACTATTCTAATGTGTTTTATGATAATACAAAGGCTATTTTTGATATAACCTTGTGTGGAGTTCTTTCTGTAGTGTGCCTGGTATGTTGTTGCTGTGTGCGTGCGCAAACGCTTTACACATTGCCTCCGGGATAAGCCTGACTGCTTGTGCCAAGCTACCAAGGGGGTGAGCAGGGGTTATCTTTGGCGTGTAACTCCCTCGCCCTGACTAGAGTGGTGGTCTCTGCCTGGCTTTGGCGCAAGCCTTAGCCAACCAGAGATCCCATTTCTAACATTGGTTGTCAGCGGTGGGGATTAGGACTTGCGTTTGCGCAGTACCACAGCGACAACTGGCTGCATTACAAAACTCTGCATTTTAGATAGTCACATGGAAAGGGATTATTGTTTCTGAGTTTGTTTTAAGAGTCATTTCTTTGAAATGTGTTTTATTGCACTATGAGTTGGGGGTCCTGCCAAGGACAGAAACCAGAGAATCTGGAGGAGTGACTGCCCTTGTGCAGACTCCTATCTTGGGTTGGCCTAAAGCTGAAAGAGGGACTGCCCTTGTGCCATCGTACTATTTCTTGGGTTGGCCTGAAGCTGAAGGAGTGACTGCCCCTGTGCTGTCTGCTGGTTCTAGGGTTGGCCTACAGTGGTAACTTAATTGCATGGAGTAACTGGCTCGGGAGGGTAGATTATCCCCTAAGTGCAGTGTGAGCTTTCTGGAATCCCCAGTAAGGGTGGGATCCAGTGGTGGCAGCAATATGAAGTCCAGTGCAGGAAGTCCCATTCCCAGTTCCCAGAGTATGGTACCTGGTTCCCAGTAAGAGGGGGATAGGTTGAGATTCATGGGCAGTAAGATACTGTCTCACCAGTCTGGGGGGGGGGCGTATGTGGATGAGTGGTGTGTTTCACTGGACGATTGGGTGTGAGTTCTCTGAAATAAGGAGCTTGCATGGGGGAGTAACCCTAGAGGAATGGTGCAGGTGTCTCCCAACCTGCGTGGCGGAGATGGTTCAGAGGAACCCAACTAGGTACCGTTATAGTGAGGAGGTTGCAAGGCCTCACATCATGTCCTGCGAGGAAGGTGTGAGACTGGGCCGTATTCCGAGCCTCAACCTCAGTCTCCAGTACTGGATGGTTCTTAGAGGGAACACCAGGAAAAGAACCTAGTCTGTCCTGTTGGACTGTTCTGTGTAGGGGACCTTCCCGTGTTAGAGGATCTGAAGAGGCATTGGGGAGTGATTCCAACAAGAGTGGCTCGGGTATCTTCCGGTCCTGTGTGGTGGAAGAGGTTCAGTGTAGCCCAGCTAGGTCCCAGTGTAGCGGGAGGGGTGTAGGGGCTCACGTCCTGTCTCAAAGGAGAAGGAGTGAGTGTGGGCTGTGTCCCAAGGTGCCCGAAACCCAGTCCCAGGGCCTGGATGGTTTCTTCAGGGAACACCAGGTCGGGGGCCTAGGCTGTACTTGTAGGCCATTTGAGGAGGATCTCCCAGTGTCTAGAGGACGTGGAGTGTCTGTAACCAGAGCTCCAGCGATCCTGGTGTCTGGCAGTACTGCTCCCGTTGGGAGGGTGCAGAAGTCCAGAGTGAGGGGTGAGAGGGGGAAAGAGTCCCCAGTGGAAGAACCAGTGGGTCAGGGGCCAGCCAGAAGGGCTGAGTCGCCAATGATTGGCCATGGTGATGCCACTTCTGTCCTGGGAGATCTTCGCGCACTGTCAGATGGACAGGGGTCGTGAGATCTGCGCCAGGCAGACTGTCACACGACACATTAGTCATGTGTCACCCTCGGGGGGCATGCGTGCTCCCCGTGAAGTCCTGGTTCACCGGGCATCTGACCAAACGGTACCGTCCCTGAGTTGGGGAGCCAGGAGCAGGTGTTTCCTGACCTGGACGGCAGGGCGACTGTAATCAGTGTCCTAGCCGGTTTGCCTTCTAGGGGTACCCCTGTGAACACAGGTGGGGCCCATCTTAAAGGAAAGGGACCCTGTGTTTCCCAGAAGGGGTGGTGCAGGCCTAGCCGAGATCTTTAGGGTCCCTGGCTGAGTGTGGTAGTACTACCCTGAGAGCAGGTGGGGCCCATCTTAAGTGAAGGGACCCTGCTCTACAGTGGGAGGGTGCAGAACTCTGGAAGGGGGTGCAGAGGGAGGGAGTCCTCGCCTCTGACCCCGGTGCAGCCGGTGAATTTGGATCCCAGGTGGTAGACCAGTTGATGGAGAGAGGTCCTGAACTGGCGGGAGAGTTGTGTTCTGGAGGGTGCTTCTCCTGGGAGAGTGCGCAACCCCAGAAGTAGAGGTAGGGTGAGGAGACGCTTTGCCCGTGACCTCCGGTCAGCCTGAGGGTGTGGACCCTAGGCTGGAGGATCAGTGGTAGTTTGGAACTACACTGAGAGGGAGAGTGGAGAATGGCTATTGGATGCCAGGGGTTACTGCCCCCCACTCTGTGGATTGGCAAGGACCAGTGACATCTGGGTGGCCTAGGGCCTGGTCCTGGCCGTGGACAACTAGGGAGTACCAGTGGGGTAGCCTAGTTGGTCCTGAGAGTTTTTTTTCAGAGGGAACCACATGGGTTCAGAGTAGCGTAGAACCGGAGGGTGTCCCTGCAGTGCGGGCCCGCGTCCGTGTTCTATCGCCCCAAGCAGGGAAGCCCATCACAGTGGTGATTGGTCTGCCCTGCGTTTTGGCTGGAAGGGCGTTGTGTTGGACTTGGCCCTTTTTGGCAGATTCACCCCTGAACTTTTTGCCTTGTCTGTAACCTGGTGTTGGTGATTTTAGGCCTCTGGGCACTTTCGCACTGTGGTCCAGTGGAAAGTGCGTGCGCTCTCTGTGTACTTGTGGTGAGATTGGCCTGCCCTCCCATAGGAATGCATGGGGGATAAGTGTGTCCATGGTAATTCCTGGTATGAGAGGAGCAGTGTGGTCAAGTCTAGTATGTATGAATTTGTGTGAATAAATGCTGCACAATGGTGTGCGCAGATTTATTATGACTGGTGGAGAAATGCCACTTTTAGAAGTTGGCATTTCTGTGTGCTATGCGTCTGCCTGCCTGATATGAATTGCATGTCTGGCTTTGTGAGTGACAGGGGCTGGGAGGTGTGTGTGGCTCCAGGAGGGGCAGGGTGAGTCAGCGCTGGGCTGAATAGGACCTCTGGGCTAAGAGTAGTGGGAGGGGTAATCCCCTGACTCTGAATAGGATGGTGCCTGCCCTGTACAATGCTGGCTCCGCCCCCTGTGGTGTGTCTGATCACTGAGCCCCCACCTGACAAAGGGGAAGAGGAGCTTGGAAAACAAAGTGCTCCTGAACCAGTTGCATCTGGTTCCCCCATGCCCTGCACTTTAGACAAAGGAAAACTGTGTATAAAAAGAGGGGCTGTGACCCCATTAAGTTGTTGAGTTCTGTGCTTGAATCTGCGGGGGCGGGCTGCTGCTGGGGCTCAGGAGGGCTTGCCTCCCTGGGCCCAGCCTTGCCCCCTTGCTCCCTAAAGGAACTTTTGCTGGACTTGCTCTTCTTTATCCTTTATAAGGACCTTGTGGCTCCCTAGCGCCTCGTGAGCGTTTTATTTGCCTGAGGAGAGAGGAGCTGGCCCTGCTGCAGCGCGAGCCTGCGAGGGAATCCCGGCATGGGGGATTCCCCCCCTGAGCTCCTGATTGAAGCGGGTACCCACCCCGCATATTTGCACTCCAAGCGGGTGCCCACCCCGCTTTATATTTTGAAACTAAGAGGGAGCCTACTCCTCATTGCGCCAGGAGAAACGGAATCACCGCCGCGGCCAGGCCAAAGCAAAGGGAATCTCCGGGCCGCATCTGAACGCGACCCAGAAGTCAGGCACGTCTGCCTGGGACATGGGCGGAGCGAGGAGAGGAAGTCCCGCCCCGCCACCAGAGATCCGGCCGGAGCCTCGCAGGCTCCGTGATGAAGTCCCGGGTCCCATGAGGGGGCCCGGGTGAAGCCAGGTGAAGAGAAGGGCTGAGGCGGTTTGGCGGGGCTCCCGTGGCCGAGGGAGAGCCCCGCATGTTGCCGCATTGGGTGACGGCGGAGGGGGCACGAGGCACATTGTCGGTGCCTGCCCCCGCCGTGTTTGAAGAGAGGCCTGACCGGAGCCTCGAGGGCTCCCCATCGTGAAGTTCCCGCCGGGAGAGGAGGACGGGAGCCTACCCCGTCTCCACAAGCACCGCTGAAGAGTCCCGGGTCCCAGGAGGGGGCCCGGGTGAAGTGAGGAGGAGCCGAAGACGCCCGGGAGACAGGAAATGTCCAGCGGGGCTCCCATGAGCTGTTGGGAGCCCCGGAGCTGACGGAAAAGACGAAGTCCCCCCCTGCTCCAGAGCCGGTGAGTGAGGGCTCTAAGGGAGGCGAGATAGAGGCACCAGTGCCGGTGCCGATCGGCTGGGTGGCCCCGCTTGTCATTGGGCCGCTCCAACGTGGGCTTGATGGTTTTAGAGCCCCGTGTGGCTCCAACGTTGGGCATAGTTGTTTTTAAGAGGGCCCAGAGGGGCCCATGCTTTTCCCCTTTGTGTGGCCATTCCTCCACCGCTGCCCCGTTTCGCTAAAGGGCAGCTGCAACGTCGTGGGGGGCTTCCAGATCGGAGCACATTGTCGGTGCTCGTGCCAATTTGGGCATATTTGTTTAGAGGGCACAGTGAGTGCCCAGGGCCCACATTTGGTCCTCACAGCTGCGCAGCACTTAGTGCCAGCTGCTACGTTTAGGCTGCTAGTTCTTGGGGGCATGTTGTGTGAAATGGGAGTGAGATGCACTCCTCTGCCCCAGCGCAATGACGCGCTTTTGGATATTGCTGCAGTGGCAGCAGCCCTGACATTCTGGACACGGGGCATTTGAGCCCCTTTTGAGATGGCCAGTTGGCCAGGGGGACTGTGAGGTTTATAGGGCGCCAGGCCTAAGTGTGATTATGTGGTGCTAGGAAATGTGATTCCTGTATGGTGATTTACGCACCCTGTTTTATACCTCTAACTGTGGTTTATGATTATGAGGTTGTGCCTACTGTGGTTAGGTTTGAGATATTCTCTACTGTGTTTTATGCCTAATGTGATTTCTGATTAGGAGGTTATTGTCTAATGCGTTTAGACTTCTGAGATGATTGCATAATGTGTTTATGCTGGTGAGGTTGGCGCAGAATGTAATTCGCGCCTAATGTGATACTGTGCATAATGTGGTTTATGTTACAGGCTGATGCTGAGTACAGTGGTTACCAGTGATTACTGGTTGTATTCTACATCTACAATTTGTGCTACATTTATTATAAGTGCTACATTTACTAAGTTCGCTTTGTGCTGGTTCTGACAGTGGTCCAGTTGGCCCTGTCAGGTGTAAATAATCCCTTGTAAATATGACCCCGTGGCAGGTGGCACGATGTATATTATGTGAGTACTATTCTAATGTGTTTTATGATAATACAAAGGCTATTTTTTATATAACCTTGTGTGGAGTTCTTTTTGTACTGTGCCTGGTATGTTGTTGCTGTGTGCGTGCGCAACTGCTTTACACATTGCCTCCGGGATAAGCCTGACTGCTCGTGCCAAGCTACCAAGGGGGTGAGCAGGGGTTATCTTTGGCGTGTAACTCCCTCGCCCTGACTAGAGTGGTGGTCTCTGCCTGGCTTTGGCGCAAGCCTTAGCCAACCAGAGATCCCATTTCTAACAAACAGTATTCTAAGTAATAGGAATTTCACTAGAGTGCCCTTTATGCAGTGGTATCTCAATGTTGTTATATTGCATGTAGTCATATACAGAACACCTAGTTTCTTTCTAACTTTTTCAAGGGGTATATGTTGTTTGCAAATTTCTGACATTGTCTCAGAAAAATAATACTATTAATGACTAATATTGTTTCTGACTTTGCTTCCTTGTTGACTGCAGAGTGATAGTCCTGTCATTATAGTTTAATGTTTTAGCAGAGACTGCACTATCTGCAATAGCTGGGGAAGGTCCTGGTGCCCGAGCCATAAAGAATTTGGAAAGCTTTGCTTCCCCCGATCTGATCAGTTTTAAAGAGAAACCTCTAACCTTTTGTCTTTTTTTCTTCCAGAATGCCGGCTATCCATCAGGAATGCCAAGGTTAACAAGAGCAGAATGACATTAACTCCCAATGCCACCCTCACTCCACCAGCCTGTTCTGGGTATTCTTCCTAGGACCAGTCTGTATGAATCAAGGTGGAAAAGGGAAAAATGGATAGAGAAGAGACAGCTTCTTGGTCTTCTAACAAGCTTCCGTTTCTACCTTCTCTTTCAGAAAAAGACCTTTAAACATATATACACACATCCATATGAATATATTATCACTTAATTTTAGAAAAAATAAATTTAGTGTTGGAAATTTCATACACATATCACACTATTAACATTTTGGATTATAACATGCCAATTTCTTTAGAAGCCTTTGGCTCTCTTCTGTTGGTCACATATACAACATGATTCTTATAATGTCAGTTACACTATATTATCTACACATGGTAGGTCCCAAGAGGTGAGCATCGAGGAAATTAAATATTCAACAGTTCTTCAATACTAGAACTTCCTTGGTGAAATGACCCAGCGCTAGTTAAGGACAGATGCAGAGTATGAAGTGTAAATGCTAGGCTCACCTTGTAGATTTCGAGATTATTCCAATATTCCTCAGACCGAGTATGGAGATGCTTTTTAGGCTGTGACCCTCTCAGCAAGGACGGAAATTCCAAGTTTTCCAGACATGCATGTGCACATTTGAGACACTACACAGACATTCAGAAGGCAGAAAGAAAGAGGGAGGGGAAGGAGAATGGGGAATGATGCTTCCGACGGTGTGGGCGTTCTACTCAGACATGGGGCAGAAACAAGATGCTAGTCTCCTCACACAAATTCAATCAAAGTGCAAAAGAGGAGCTCGCGCACTGAAGATATTTACTTGGAAACATTGCAAGATGACATTCTCGCAACTGGTGGCTCACTCTGGAGTGCTCTGGTGGCCATCTTTGAAAGTCTTTTTTTCTCACATTTTTGCCACGGAGTTGAAATCGGGTATCCAATTCTTTATTTTGAACGCAGCCCATGACTCAAGACACGTTTAACAAATAATCCTTTGGTACTGCTGTTTACTTTCCTGACTGTACCCCCTCTCAAAGGCCGGAGCACCACCTCAGTTTGGATGGATTCATTAAATGGAATGATTTCTCCAGTCTAGGGCCATAGACATCATCAGAAGGTTCCTAGGTTCTCTCTTCTGGACCATAAACTTTCCAGTCTATTAGATAATAGATCCTCCCTCTAACTCTTTTTGAATCAAGGATTCTTTTGACTTCATATTCATTGTAACCATCTACATCTAAAGGGATTTGGGGTTTTGTTAGTCTAAAATTGGGTGGAGCCTTTTAAGGAGTGACACATGGAATACAGGATAGACTCTAGAATTTGGGGGCAGTTTCACACACACCGTCACTGGTCCCATGATTTTTTTTCTACTTCTTAGGGACCAACATATTGTGGTTGAAATGTCTTATTTTCCTTTAGACGTAGGTACAGGAGTACAACCAATCCTTATCTCTAGTCTGATATCTTAGGGGTTCTTTCCTTTTTCTATCTGTTTGTGGTTAGTAAGCTCTCTTAGCTTTTTCTGAGTTTTTTTTTAGCTGGAAGTGTGAATTTCTTTTAGGTATTCAATAAACATTGAAGTACTGAAACTTCTAGATTCTTTTTCCCTACAAAGAGATTTGGTTGTCGTCCATAGTTCAAGAAGAAAGATGAATATCCAGTAGAAACATTTTTGGCATTGTTATGTGCGAATTCTGCCGCCCATAGTAACTCTGGCCATTCACCCTCCTGATCCATGAGAAACAACCTTAGGTATTGCTCTAACTCTTGGTTGGGCCTTTATGTCTGCCCATCTGTCTCTGGATGATAGCTATCTGAGATTTCCACCCGTGGGATTCCATGAGCCCTCACAATGTGTTGACTAAATAACTGTGCTAGATCCTTAGCATTGAGAATGTTCTTGACTGAGGTGAAGTGACTCAACTTAGTGAAGGTATCTACGATCAACAATTCAGTCCATGGTCACAGTATGCCATGGGTGGGGAGCAACTGCCAATGATTGCAGGTATCCCTGAGGGGTGTGTCTACTAGATTTCCCTCTGGCACAGATGTCACAGGTAGCTACATATTGTTGGATATGTGTGTTCATTCCTGACCACGAAAAATAGTGTGTCGCTAAATCTGTAGTTTTATGTATGCCTTTATGCTTGGCCAATGGTTGATCATGGCATTAAAATAGTGCTCTTTCTTGGGGTTTTCTAGTAGGCACATACAAGCTTCCATGAAAAAGAGGTAAATGATTCAACATTTTCCTTACTGGTTCTTGTTTTCCCCAATTAGAGATTTCTTCTAGTGTCATCATATTCTTGACCTTGTCTTCCAGGCTTGCCAAGGAAATTACACCCACTATGTTAGTTTCTGGAATTATAGGCTTTACTTCAACTGGGTGTTCATTCGGTTCAGTGTGTATCTGAAATAAGGCATCTGCCTTCCCATTCCTACTTCCAGGGTGATAAGAAATTATGAAGCCAAAATCTGCAAAATAAAGAGACCAGTGCACTTGTCATGAAGTAAGGGTCTTAGCTGAATTTAGAAATTGTAGGTTCTTGTGGTCTGTGAAAACAGTTACTGTCTAGCTCCAAGCAGATAATGCCTCCAATTTTGGTAAGCACCCTTAACGGCCAGTAGTTCTTCTTCTGGTGTAATTCATTTCTGTAGGATCTAATTTTCTCAACCTGTAAGCTACAGGATGTAGTTGACCAGTTATCTTGTCGCTTTGAGAAGGAACTGCTCCGACCACTTGGTCTGAAGCATTCACCTCCGAATAAAAGGGTTCAGCTGGGTCAGCATGTAACAAAGTTGGTGCAGTGGTAAAGGCCTCTTTTAAGGATTTGAAAGATTTCTCAGCCTTGGTAGATCAATTAAAGGGAGTTCCTTTCTTTAATAGTTTTGTGATGGGTACCAATCTCTGAGAAAATCCTTGAATAAATCTCCTGTAGAAATTTGCAAAGCCAATAAAGCTCTGTTCTTTTTGAACACTCATAGAGGATTACCATTCAGCCAATGCTCTTACTTTTCTTACTTTTTTGGTGTCCATGGCAACCCCATCAGGTGACAGAACAAATTATAAAAATTCTACTGTCTTCACACTGAATGCACATTTCTCCAATTTGACATATAGGCAGGCTTGGCGCTGTCTTTCCAGGGCGGTTCTTACATGTATTGTATGGTCTTCTAGGGAGTCTGAGAAAATCAACATATCATCTAAGTACACAAATGCTATCTTATCAATTAGATCTTCCATTATGTCATTTATGAAATGTTGAAAGGCGCCTGGTGTATTGCAAAGACTACAGGGCATCACCTGATATTCAAATAGGCCGTACTTTTTCGGAATGTTGTTTTATATTCGTCCCTTCTCTTACTCTTATAGGGTGATATGCCCCTCTTAAATCTAATTTTGAATAGATTTGGGCACTTTTGACTTGATATAATAGAACCAAGATAAGAGGCAAGGGATAGTGATTTTTTTATGGTCACTCTGTTGAAGGCACGGTAATCAATACACGTTATTAAATTACCCTCTTTGTGCAGTACGAAAAACAATGGAGAAGATGTTGGAGACTGAGTAGGTCTTATAAATCCATTAGTCAAGTAGTCATTAATGTATTTCTTCAGGTACTGATTCTCCTTCTCCGTCAATGCATAAATTCTCCTACAGGGAAAAAAGGCTTTGGGTTCAAGTTCTATCTTAAGGGTGATGAGGAGGTAATTTCTTAGCCTCAACCTTGCTAAAAACCTAATTGAATTATTCATACTCCTATGGCTATCTTAATAGCACCAGTAACACAGATTGAGGTTCTTCTATGGGCCAGCAAGGAAGCTTGAGACGGTTCCTAGTTTTCTTTAGGCTCTTCATAGCAATGCTCCTGGCAGTAGTTAGAAGTCATGGCTACCATTCTGTTTTCTCAATCAATAGCTGGGTTATGCTCTGACAGCCAAGGAAGCCCAAGAATAATCTGAAATTGTGGGGCATCAATCAAATTAAACTGAATTAGCTCACTATGTCCATCACTTCTAGTTAGCTCTATCGGTTCTATATGAAGGGTGATGGGTCCAGATGATAAATTGGTTCCATGGACTGCTCCTACTGGTTCACTCTTTTCTTTCAAAATAGCCTTTATTCCAGATCTTCTGGCATATTCGATGTTGCAAACATTCCCTGTCACTCTTAAATCCAACATCACCACTATTCTGGGAATGTTTTGTTTCTGAATTTAACCGTAAAATGTAGTACCGCGGGGGGCAGAAGACTGCAAGGTGTTTAATACATGATGAGGTTTGGGAGTTGTTTTTACACTTGTAATCACCAGAGCAATTCCTTCTACTGGTGGTGCTTGTCGCTTCCCTTCACAATGGTTTTGGTTTCTTTGGATACTCTTTTGCAAAATGCCTAGTGCCTCCACAATACAAACATAGTTTTTTTTTATCTTCTTCTATCTTTCTCCTCATTGGATATTGGTCTTCAAACTGCTCCGAATTGCATTGGCTTCACTCTCTGGGTATTGTCCACAGTTTTACTTGGTTCTGTTTAAGGTTCTATCAAACCTAGCAATGCTAGAACAGAATTATCTCTTTTTCTCACCCTTCCATTCAGTAAGCCGATAATCTATCTCCAAGACTAAAGCAATCAAGGTCAAAATCTCAGTAGGTCTATTTGGTACTTGAGATAGAGCATCCTTCAGTTCATCCCGCAATTCTCTGTAGAAAAGAGCAGCTCTATTTTCTTCTGCCAAAATGTGTTTCTACCACTAGTTTCTTAAACTGGGCTAAATATGTGACTAGCTCACTATTCCCATCATGTTATTTTAGAAGCTCGTTGTCAGTGGAACGGGAAACTTTTCTTTGAGCAAATATTCTCAAGAAGTACGTCTTATAGAGTTCAAAGTTGTATAATAAGGGATCATCTCGCGAAACCAAAGACATAGACCAATTTGCTGTATTTCCAGCTAAATATGACAGTATAATGGCCACTTGTGATTGGGCAGGGAATATCGCAGGGCGACACATGAAATGAAGGGAGCATTGCATGGGAATTTTTTTTGCCTTCTGTGGATCACCACTAAATCTAACAGGCGGGGCAAGTGGAATTATTGTAGATATACTGTATACTATTTCTGTGATGTTTCTCTAATGTTGTTCTTGGGTGGATGATTCTGGTTGTGGAATGGAACCTGCTACTAAGTTGTCTACGTTGATAACCTTGTCTAAGGTTTTTATTTTCCTCTCTGACTGCTACTAACTCTCTCTGAATCCCTGCCAGGATTTCCTCTAGTTTTTTTTAGACTAAACTGTTCTGCCATTCTGCTCGGGTGGAATGGAAAATGTGGGCACTTCAATTCATCAGGAATGCCAAGTTTAACCACAGGAGCAGAATAACGTTAACTCCCACTGCCACCCTCACTCCCACAGCCTGTTCCAGGTATTCTTCCTAAGACCAGTCTATATGAATCAAGGGAGAAACTGGAAAAAGGGATAGAGGAGAGACAGCTTCTTGGTCTTCTAACAGACTTCCTCTCTTACTTCAGTTTGTCAGTCGCCCAGGACTCTTTTTACCTTCTCTTTCAGACAAAGACCTTTAAAAGTAATCACACACGCATGAATATATTATCACTTAATTTTAGAAGTTTTTCTTTTTTTTTTTTTTAGGATTGTAAATTTCATACATATATCATACTATTAAGATTTTGGACTATAACATGCCAATTTCTTTAAAAGCCTTTGCCTCTCCTGTTGCTCATATATACAGTCTGCTTCTTAGAATGTCTGTTACACTATATTATATAAACATGGTAGGTCCCAGGAGGTGAGCATCAAAGAAAATTAAATGTTCAACAGTTCTTCAAAACTAGAACTTCCTTTGTCAAACAACCCGGCGCTAGTTTACAACGGATGCAGAGTCTGAAGTGTAAATACTAGACTCACCTTGCAGATTTCGAAAACAATAGCGCCTAGACGCCCTTGGGTAGTAGTGCACTATATAAATAAATAAATAGTCCAGCACTCCTCAGACCAAGCACGGACAGGCTTTCCAGGATGTGTCCCTCTCAGTGAGGATGGAAACTCGAAGTTCTCCCGATGAGCACACAAGCATACGAGACACCACACAGATGTCATGCAAAGGAAAGAGGGAGGGGAAGGAAAATGGGGAACAGCACATCCAACAGTGCAGGCGTTCTCCTCAGTCACAGCGTAGAAACAAGACACTAGTCTCCTCACACGAGTTCAATTGAAATACGCAGAGAGGAGTTTGTGCACTGAAGATATTTACTTGGAAACATTGCATGACAACACTCTCACTATTGGTGGCTCACTCTGAAGTGCTCCATCGGCCATTTTTGAAAGCCTCTTTACCAGACTTTTTACCGGTAATATGAAATCGGGTTTCGGGTTTCCAGTTCTTGATTTATTACTTAGCCCATGACTCAAAACATGTTTAAAAAATCATCCTATGGTAATGCCCTTAACCTTCCTGACATCATCCCATTCATATTTCTTCAGGCCAATCATCCCACATCTTCTGCACTTTCTTGCAACTGTATGATGGAATTTACATGATCTGTTCTTCTTAGCTTCATTTCATGTTCTGACAATCCATCGTCTGCTTCAGTGTGCCTGCCTGAGGTCCTTAAGATGCCCTGGCAGAGCAAGGAGTCATGCACCCACTATTCATCAATTTTCCCTTGCAATACGTTTATAGCTTCATTGATAGCTTTTATGAGATTTCTGTTGAAGTTTCAGCATCATCCTTAGTCTCAATCACCACCTTCATTGCAGGTCTTTTATGACTTCCCTCTAATACTGGTAAGCAGCTCTTACTGAAATAGCCCAATTTTCATGAGATAATCTATGAAACTGCATTAGTCAAGGAGGTACAATGTATGTGCATTTCGCTACCAAGAATAACTAGCATGTCCTGCATACTGCAGCAATGACATTGTTGCTCAGGTTCAGTGAGCCTCAATGAGTCTCTTCAGTCGAGCTTACGATATATAGCCCATGAGTGTCTGTCTTCAGCATGCACAAAGTCTAAATGTATAATTTCTCAGATCCTTGTCCTTCTAACAAAATGACTGCATCAATGCCCTTGTTATTAGTGGTGCCCTGCAAATCCTCCTTCACAGCAGTTTAATTCTTCTGCATGCCTTTCGTTGCGTTATTGCTTCTCTGCTTTGGTTCTGCCACCATCCTTCCTTTATTTGCTTCTCAGCATACAGGGTTTTCTCACAAAATAAAACTCAGTTTGCACAGGAGGGGCAGTCCTCCAGCACTGACTTTTTATCGGTGTACCAATATTCTTCTTCCCACTGACGAAAGTGGCATTCCCATCGCATTCCATCTTGGTCTGCAACAATTCCTCCAATCTCAACCTGGTAAGAATCACACTGGTTCAGACATGTAGTTCATGCAGCTGAGGGCCATCAAACAGTGCTGCTCCCTATGGTATGCCTCCCACAGATTATCCCCATGTTCACTGGGACATGGAATTTTGCTTCAGGCTGGTGTCCACCACTGGCTGTGTTTGTGTCACATCAGGAGAGCACTCATGAGGCCACCATCACAAGGACAGTAAGTGTACCACATCTCCCTCAGCCTAGCGTTCTCCTAGCCACACTGAATGCATACCTTATGGTATAAACACAAACCTTTTTGTAAGCAAGGATATATATCATCTTTTTATCTGATTTTTTTAGGAGGATTAGTTTTTCACCCTACATGTGTATATTGTTCTGCTAAGTACTTCACAGCATTCCAAATTCCTTTTGGGGGTATTGTGTTTCTCTTTATAAATAGAAAAATATCATTATATTTAAATTGGTTCCAAACTTGATTTGATCAATGTATGGACTACTAATATCAAACAGATAGTTCCTAAAGGGTGCTCCGTAACTATTTGCTGTGTGATAGGGGTATTAATTTGGATAGAACTAATCTCTGACTCCACAGTTTTGTTTTTTGTGCAGGACCCTAATGTAACCTTCAAAAATCTGAACACTACTGATGATATGGAGCATTTTTATTACAAGGATTTGGCCTACGGAGAGTCTATTGTGCAAACATTTGCATAAATGCCAAATAGCTCAGTGAAGTCCCGGCAGGACCTGCATAGTGGAAAGCAGCTTCAGACTCTGAATGCAGATACAAGTAAGACATTCCAGCTAAGTATGCCTTTTGCACTCCTATGGCTACGACTGGTTGGGCAGTACAATGCAATGCTATACTAACTAACGGCATTCTTACAGTATGCATTCTGTATTTGTAAGGCCTTACGCACTTTTGGCAGTCAGGTGATATTCCAAATGGTTGAGGGTTTCCATGACAGTCCATGGTCTGATTTAGCATCTGATGATGTATTATTGGTAATGTGTTCTGGATAAATTCTCTATGTGGCTATGTTTTATTTTATTGAGCTGTGACATGTCATTTTGGTGATTGAAGGTTATGGCCATTAGAAAAGGGCAAGCAATATTAAGGCCAAAGAGAATTACCCTGCTTATGGTCATTTGACCAGGACACTGTTTTTTTTTATAGATTAAGTAGAAAGCTGATAATTGTCAGTCTTAGCCTAGCTGTTCTCTGAAAGATTTACAATGATGCAGATTACACAATTAGTGATAACATTTTGGGTCTAGTTGAAGGTTGCTTGGGCACCACACGAACAGAACATGCCCATATCCCAACACTAAACGTATTGCTATCTTCGGTTTATGTCTTTTGCAAACATCCAACATATATTAGCCACAGAGGAATTTGGGTTTCCTCCAGCTGTGTGAAGTGGGGGTATTTCGATAAATGCAAAACTTCCTTTGAGCCTATCTATGCTTCTCCTGCACTTTAACGACATCTTAGCCCCCTAACCAGCGTCAATATTTTTCTTGAGACACTAGTCCTTCGGTCTAAGGATATTAAGCATCCTCTAGCCAGACGGTTCTGCAGTCTAAGCTGTATTACAACTATTCCTGGTTTGCCAGTGAATGGTCTTGGCTAAAAAAGGAGTTTCAAAGAACCACGAGGTGTTCTTGGGAGACAAGACAGAATAGCTGAAATTGGCTTGTGGTGTGCTTTGAAGACAACAATTTCAAAAAGAGGCTAAGAGATTTCGGCTATTAATAGCCTAAGGCTCAAAGGTTGGATTGCCTAATTGGCAGTGTAGAATGGAAGGCCAGATGTTCTAGCCGGTGTGATAACTCTTCAACAACTACCCTAACTGCATGTATAATGAAGTTGTGATATCTACCAAAAATGGGGCTGGTGCTTTTGATATAGCCTACTTCTCTTTGGAAGAGGTCTTCCTCTCCCTGGTTGTGCAAATGAGGAAAAATGCCCTAGGTCCAGAATATATTTAAATTCATGTATTTAAAGCCAACCTACTAATTTGGCACCTCTTTTTATGGTCATCTTGAAGGCAGGTCTACTAATCCGCAGGATACTATCGACATAAGTCCAATGTGCACAAAAAGAAAAGGATGTAGAAAGTATCCTTGTGAACATTGACCTGATTTCACCAAATCACACTCTTGTAAAGATGTTTGGCAAAGTGCTTCTAACTTGTATTACTGTATGGCTACACTCCAACATCATAACATCTTCTGCCTGAGCGGGCTAAAAAATTTGGATGAATAATACTTGGCAGCTCTACACCTTAACAGAACAAATGCCGGTCTGTAAATGCTTATGGAAAGTATACACTCGGAGTGTGCTGGTTCTATTCCAGTAGCCCCCGGCATTCCATAAGGTTCTGTGTTGATGGCAAGATTATTGACTCGGTTTCTGAATGATCATCCTGATGAGACAGCCACTGTAAATGCCTCCATCCTTCTTGTACATGATAGGCCTAGACTAATTATACTTTTAGCAGATGATCCAAATTTACTTTTCCGTAACCCAATGTCCGTCAGGCACTCCTGAAGGATTTTGCAGTTTACTGTGTCAATGATCCCAAAATATTGAATGCAGAAAGAATCAACCCGCATATAACCTGCTTAGAAAAGCGACACCCTTTATTAACTAACAATTAGTTTTTTGCTAATGCCTATGGGGCTTCCAGGCTGATTGAAAACACAAAGACTCTTGTACAGTTTTCTGGGCCATTCAATCGATTTTCCAGTTGAACTGCACATTGCCTCAACTCCCTGAGAAGCGCACCATGTTTTAGTTGACATGTTTGAAGCGGAGCTATGGTTTGCTTATACTGAGACTTATCCAAAAAGCTAAACCTAGACTGTAAGTAGCCAGTGCCAGAACATATGTTTTGCTGTGACAGACCAATATTCAAGGCCAAGTATTGGCAACAGTTAAAACATGATGTGCTTATGAAAGCTAACCCTCGCTACAAAGAGAGATACAATTTCTTCAGGCCTATTTTCTATAGATTATATTTAATTGCAACTCAGTCCAAAGAGCCCCCGATGAAATGAAGAACCAAATTTCAATTTGAGGTTGGAAATCTCACCACTGATTACTGCTTGTGTTCATGGTTATGGTATTGCCAGGTCTTCTGGGAGTAATAATAGCCACAAGCACAAAGCAGTATCATATTTCTTCCAATAATATCATGTAAATCTTTAGAAAGAAAGTAGTTGTTCACTCTGTTTCAAAGAGAATAGGCTAGAATAGTGAAAGCACTCTAGATAGTACTTCACCACACTTTGAATGCGGTTAATCAGTTTATGGTAAGGCAGTTTTTATGGCGAGCTTGGGCGCGGAGGTAGAAAATAATAATAATGAATTGTGATTTCTGTGTTAACTATCCAGTTTCCAATAAGATGTTTGGCTGCCTTTTTATGACTGTGCTGTATTAACCTGTTTGCTACCAACTTGAGGAGCCTAACTTACTCTGTACGTTTTTTGTAATATTTTTCCTTATGAAAGTTGTTTAAATAGTCAAAGTATGAGTTTTTAGTGATGATTTAAGCTGTGTTTGTAATCGTTTTCTACAAATGTGACACAATGTGTTAACTGGAATTTTTCTGTTGACTGAGTTTTTTAATGTATTTATAGACACAACAACATTTTAACATCTGTTGTTTCTCGTAGAAAGTGTGTGCTATTTAAATGCCTTTGCCTGTCATAAAGACACAATGTGTTGACTGCAATTTCAAGCCAGTGTGTTTTTTTTTAATGTATTTATAGAAACAACAACATTTTAACTGCTGTTGTTTCTCGTAGAAAGTGTGTGCTATTTACATGCCTTTGCCTGTCATAAAGACTATTTACTAACCATTCGGTTTACTTTGTTGTGATAATAACATGTTGTCGGAATAACATTATTTTTGGTGCACAAAGACAGTGCTATTCACTAACTACTCAGGCACATTATTTGGTTTTACTTGGCTGCCATGATAACATGTTGTTGGAGTAACACCTTTTTTTGTTCACAAAGTTAAGACGTGCACACAAACAGGCATTCTCAAGATGAAATGAAAATACTGGTTGTTAGAACTGGGGGTCTCTAGTTGGCAATGGTATACACCTTTGACCAAATAGGGACCTTTGCTTCTAGTCAGGGAAAGGGGGATTACACTACTGGATAACCCCTGCTCACCCCCTTGGTAGCTTGGCACGAGCAGACAGGCTTATCTCAGAGGCAGTGTGTTAAGCATTTGAGAACACATACAGTAATACAGTGAAAACACTACAGATGGACACCACACAGGTTTTATAAAAATAAGTATTCTTTATATAGACTTAACACAAGACCACAAACGACAAAAATCCACAATACTGTACTCAAAATAGACTTAAAGATGGTAGAAGTAACTTAGTTCAAGATGATGATAAATGCGACACGTTTCTCACAAAAGTACCTTGGATGCGTAATGCAAAACAAACAAAGGGTCCGCAGGGAGGGCGATGCGGCGAGCAGGCGCCTCGATGCGATGCGACGATCCGGTGCGATGCGATGAGAGTGTACCCTTGATGCGATGCGACGACATGAAGATGGTGCGTGCACGCCCGACGGCCGTGCGGCGAACTCTGTACCTTTGGAGCCGCGACAGGCCCTGAGACACGACTCTCCGGTGATGCAACGGCAGGCAGCTGCGACGGCGACACGCTTCTCTGGGGATGCGATGGCGACCCGCTTCCCCGGTGATGCGATGGCAGGCAGTTGAGACGAAGACACGCTTCTCCGGTGATGCGACGGCAGGCAGCTGCGACGAAGACACGCTTCTCTGGTGATGCGGCGGCGGCCTCTGCGGCGGCGACGCGCTTCTCCGGCGATGCGACGGCAACAGCTGCGACAGCGACACGCTTCTTCTCGTTGAGTCGCGCTTCCAGCTCCCAGCGACACGCAGGCTTCTGCAGACAGAATCCCCAGCAAGGGAATTCAGGAGGGAGCTAGTGGTGAAGTCTTGTAGCCCTGAGACTTCAGCAGGAGGCAAGCTCTAGTTCAAGCCCTTGGAGAAATATTCTGCAAGATGATGAAAGTTCTTCGAAAGTTCCTTCTCCTTTCCTTGGCAATGAAGACCACTGCAGGCCAACCCAGCAAACAGCACACTGGCAGAGGGGCAGTCCAAACTGCTGCAGCTTCCTTGGTTCTTCTCCTTGGCAAAGGTTTGTCTTGTTGTTCCAGAAGTGATCTAAAGTCTTGGGGTCAGGGCCCCAATATTTATACTAGCAAATGCTTTGTCCTCTGAAGGCAGAGGGTCCTGTACCTAGTCCAAACCAGTTCTGGGTGCATTCTGCCAGTGCACAACTTCTTCCTTTGTCAGTGTGGGCCAGGGTCATCTCAGACACCACAGGGGGTGGAGCCAGCATTGTGGAAGGCAGGCACAGCCCTATTCAGGCCCAGGTGCTACTCCTCCCACCACTCCTCATGCAGATAGGTCTATTCAGCCTAGGGCTGACTCACCCTGTCTCCTGGAGTCCCCCAGCCCCTGTCACTCACAAAACCAGACATACAATACACAAGCTAGCAGAGGCAGGCTGGATGGTTAAGCAAGAAAATACCTACTTTCTAAAAGTGGTATTTTCAAACACAGAATGTTAAAACCAACTTCACTAAAAGATGTATTTTATCATTCTGAGTTCAGGCATACTAAACTCGAATTTCTACCATGTTCCCTGGGTCAGTTAGGATTATAAGATGTTATAATCAAGCTGCCCATTCTGGCCTATGGGGACAGGTAGCCTTGCAATAGTGAAAAACGAAATTGGCTGTAATTCACTACCAGGACATGCTACACACATCAGGGCATGTCCTACCTTTTACATACAATGCACCCTGCCCTTGGGCCTACCTTAGGGGTGTCTGATATGCAGAAAAGGGAAGGTTTAGGGACTGGCAAGTGGGTGCACTTGCCAAGTTGACATGGCAGTCACAGACTGCACACAGGCTCTGCAATGGCAGGCCTGAGCTACACTTTACAAGCTGCTTTTGTGGGTGGCACAACCAGTGCTGCAAGCCCACCAGCAGCATTTGATTTACAGGCCCTGGGCACCCATGGTGCACTATACTAGGGTCTGACAAGTAAATCAAATAATCCAATCATGGAGTCACTAATCCATACATGAATTTACAATAGGGAGAGCATATGCACTTTAGCACTGATCAGCAGTGGTAAAGTGCCCAGAGTCATAAAACCAACAAAAACAGGTCAGAGAAAAATACAGGAGGAAGGCAAAAGGTCCAGGGGTGACCCTGCAAAAAGGGCCAAGTCCAACACTGGTCCTTTGTCAAAAGTATCTACTGTGGAATATTTTGCTGTTTATGTTGCTTACAAGACAAACTTTATCTTCTGTCTCCTTTTCATAATACTCTACTTTGATTGCAAAGTTTAACTCTACCAATAGAGCATCATGCTCAGGCCTCTGGCTCACAGCTCTCATATTTGTGTAGCTCAATATGTTGCTTCATTACAGGATTTGCTTTCCAGGACCGCCGAGGGTAACACACAAAAAAGTTGCCCAATTACTACCAAACATTCTCTCTAAAAAACAGAGCCATACTGGCTTTTCAATGCTTATTTGCATTGATGTTTGGTAGGTCCTCATACCTGTCGGCTCACACGGTATCGGCTCCCATCACACGGTCACCAGGTGATGAGCCAATATCACACGGTGGCAGGGTAAATCTCAGCTCGTTTTCCGAGGCTTTGAACAGCCGACATCCACTAAGGGGTGCAAAAACACCCCAGGACATCGGCATCAAACTCAGCAAGCTTTTTGGGTTTTTTGGGAGGAGGGGGCCTGGGGGCGGGTGGGTTCAAAAGTACCTCTTAGGTATTTCTCGGCACGAGGCCCCGCCCCTCCTCACACTGTAAGATTTTTGTTCAGGTTGGCAGGTATGGGTCCTACAGTTACAGGCAATATTACGCACGCCTTGGATCATGCTCTACAGGTGGCTCAAATGGCACAGGGCCATAAAGTGTTTTGCTCACTTATCACTTAACAGTATAACATTTCCCCAGCTTTAAGAAACGGCACCAGTAACTTTACTTTCAAACTATGCACCACTGAAATTGTGACCAGTGGCTTTAATGTGTGAGCGCCGAAAAATTAGGAAGGCCATCTTAGAGATATATGAAGGCCTTGGGCCGAGGAATCTATCTAGACGGTGGTCACACTACCCCCTTCATGCCCCCCCAACACGCCTGAACTGAGGGCATCCAGTCATGTGCTGTGTGCTATGCAATAAGTAGGAGTGTAACCAGTGCTTGAAATGGAAAAATAGAAGTGCAGAGTACCTGCTTGTTTCTGAAAAGTGCTGGTACTCTCCAATTAAAAGTATTGCATTTCTCTTGAGAAGTGCTGGTACTCTCCCTCTCAAAATACAAAAGTGCCGGTACTCTGTACCGGACAGTACTGGCCCATTTAAAGCACTGAGGGTAACTATACAGCCTCTGGCTACACAGGCATCAACCTGTTTGTGAGAAGCCTCCAGCTCAAATTCCTAAGATCCAGGCAGTTGCATTTTCATGCTGGGCTGCATGAGCCATCATCACCGCACCCCCTCCCCGGCCCCCCTCCCCGCGCGAGTGCTCTGAACAATCCCACATCATAACCAGAGTGTTTACGGGAAGGCGCTCAAGCACTGAAGCAGAAAGGGCTTAGCACTGATCAGACCTCTCTTCCACCTTTATTCTTCACTGTTCACATTGAAATGCAAATATCAGAGCAGGGTTTCCACTGGCGTGCCACTCACAAATTGAAAAGCAGTTTTTATCTATGCAAATGTAAGCATGGTAATTGAAGTTAATCAATCACTGCTAGCTTTCACTAAAACCTTGAACATGATTGAATAAAGTAATTATCATTCAGCAGAAAATGATGAAGTTGTAGACAGCATGAACCTTATTAAAGGAGGATTTTGAGTCACAATGGCTTAATTTAGCTAACAGCCAGGCCTCAGTCCAACCAACACACAACCCTTGCTGTCGAGAATTGTTTTATAGAAAAAACGAAGTATTTCCTTCATTTTTACATTTCTGGGTTATTAAAGGTACTTGTTACTCTACAAAGGATAGGCCATGATAACATCTTTCTTTACGCTAAGCAGATTGGCGAATAAAGATTGCCATGACCTATAAATGTACAGTAGCAACAAAGCCTATTAAAACTACTAATTGCAACAACAACAAAAAAGAGCAAAAAAAACAGAGCTGCTTGCGTCATATATAATATTCGCCAGTCCTATGTACTTGCTGAGTATTATTTTTTCACATCCATTGGAAGGCTATTAGAAGGTGTTTGCTAACTTATCAAGCACTACACAGAACATACATGAGGACTAACTGCTTATACAAGCTGTGGATTTAAGCCCAGTGGGAGTTTGCTATACTGTATATTTTGTACTTTCTGGTATTAAATGCATTATAAAAAAGACTATTTTGCCATCTCTCTCAATAATTTGTATTACCTTATTATATCTTGTTTTACGAACTAACATGTTAATGAATGCAATGTCCCACATTCTCCAAGATATATTTGATAAGCATTGGTGGACGATTAAAAAGTTTTATTGATATACCCCTCCGAGCAATTCAGACAAAACATGCCTTTTTGACTGTTCATGAATGTGAATTTTGCCAAACATGTGTTATAAAGGTATGTCCTTTGGAACCAATCACATATGTAATGGATATTTTTCATACATGTCAATAGCTCACAAACATTATTGCTTGCAATGCCTTTGATTTCATATTCATCGCACTTTAACCAAAACGCTTCAACAAATTCAACTTTACATAGGTGTAGCAATAACTATTTATGAAAGAATGAACTATATTCATAGAGCACACTGATGCCCTAGACAGGGCGTCCTGGCACTGTAAAATTCAAAAACTGGGAGACTGATTAGCCGGGCTTCCCGAAGATCCCAATTTTTATTTTTTACCGAAGGACAGGTACACGTTCTCAGAGGGATGGCTGAAGCCGACCATGTTCCAATACTTGGGGGCCAGATAAGAAAAAGAACAGTCACCCGTGCGGGTATCTATTACTGTAAGAATCTGCAGACAGTCATTTGAGAAAGAGCAAAGTAGCCTAAGAGGGGATAAGGGGCCAGAAACTAAAGTGCTGTAAGTATGATGTGTGTACTAACCGCACCAATAAAAGGGGAGACTCGCAGCAGAGAATTAAGGAATGGGGAATGTTTTTAGATAATAGGAAGTTATTTGGATACCCCTCATACCACAGGGATAATAAACTACATGCATATAGAAAGAGCCTCATCGACTGAGGACTCCAAGGCTGTATGGAGGACACAATATATTGTAATATTTGTGGGCTACTGAAAGAGAGACAGCGACACTTGTAGTGGGCTACTATATGTTGTACGTCAGCGTTGAAAACAGCCATAGCTGTATTTCTTCTCTACAGATGGTATGTGAAATGTATAAATTGCGAATGAATGTTCCTATAGATTTAGAATTTACTATTTCCTATTGTCTATTGCCTAAATGTCATGTAAAACCTAATAAAATAAATACAAAAATTAAAAAGTGTGACACGTTTAGCTACCAGTAAAGATGGGTGAGATGAGTTGAGATTGAAGACTGTGGAGAGAGACCTAGTAAAAGTCTAGCCTCAAAGTTTGGGATTAGCTGAAGTTTATGGCTCGAGCTTCTAGATAGACCTAAGTGCAGAGAATCAGAATAACTGATTTGGGACAGGATGATGGAAAGAATCTTAATTTGTCCAGGAAATACTATAGATAACAGAGGAGAGTTTACAGTAGAATGGAAGCAGTCTGCAGGACCAAAAGCAGATCGCAAAGCATTACATTATTTACAGGCTTTAGGGGAATGGGGAAAGGAATAGAAACATGGCTGGGCCAGGCAGCAGAAGGCACAAACAATCGAGTCTGAGTGGCTGAAAGTAATGACTAAGGAGGAGAATAAGGGGAAGTCAACGCAGATAGACAAGGAGGCGCAAGACCAAGATATATATTAACACCATTTTAATATTTATCAGCAGGACTGAACCAAAGGAGGTTTTAGAGAGCTTTACATAGAAGGAGAACATGACACAAAAGTGTGAATAACATTTGTGTAAGGATTACAGGTACATAAAATAAGCCATTAGATGGAAAAGACGTGTACTTTGGCGCTCCCTGAAGTGACCTTATTGCCTCTAGCAGGACAGTTCTTGCTTCTTTGCCCATGCTGGCCTCAGACAGTGAGAAAGCGCACTGAAGGTGGTATGGAAGGGAAAGAGAGCAGAGAGAAATATGAATACGGTCGGGTGATGGGATCTTACAAATAAATGGGTAGCAGAGCTGAAAATAAATAGCAGAGCTGAAAATAAATAACAGAGCTGAAAACAAGCTGTAGGCATTAATCAATCAATCAATCACGGCATTTATAGAGCGCGCTACTCACCCGGGAGGGTCTCAAGGCGCTGGGGGAGGGGGTAAGTTACTGCTCGAACAGCCAGGTCTTGAGCTGCTTCCTGAAGGCGAGATGGTCCTGGGTTCGCCGAAGGTGAGTGGGGAGGGAGTTCCAGGTCTTGGCCGCCAGGTAGGAGAAGGATCTTCCTCCGGCGGTGGTTCTGCGGATGCGTGGTACGGTGGCGAGGGCGTGGCTGGTTGATCGTAGCTGGCGTGTGGGCGTGTAGAAGGACATGCGGTCGTTGAGGTACTTTGGGCCCAGGTCGTGGAGGGCCTTGTGTGCGTGGGTGAGGAGTCTGAACGTGATTCTCTTGCTGACGGGGAGCCAGTGCAGGTCTTTCAGGTGTACGGTGATGTGGCTGTGTCGGGGGATGTCCAGGATGAGTCGTGCGGAGGCGTTCTGGATGCGCTGGAGTCTCTTTTGAAGTTTGGCTGTGGTTCCGGCGTAGAGGGTGTTCCCATAGTCCAGTCGGCTGGTGACGAGTGCCTGGGTGACGGTCTTCCTGGTTTCAGTGGGGATCCATCTGAAGATCTTGCGGAGCATGCGCAGGGTGTTGAAGCATGAAGATGAGACGGCGTTGACTTGTTTGGTCATTGATAGGGAGGAGTCCAGGATGAAGCCCAGGTTGCGTGCGTGGTCCGTTGGCTTGGGTGCGGTGCCCAGGGCCGGGGGCCACCAGGAGTCGTCCCAGGCGGAGGGTGATGAGCCCAGGATGAGGACTTCCGTCTTGTCTGAGTTCAGTTTAAGGCGGCTGTTCCTCATCCAGTCGGCGACGTCTCTCATCCCGTCGTGCAGGTTGGCTCTGGCGGTAGTGGGGTCGTTGGTGAGGGAGAGGATCAGCTGGGTGTCGTCGGCGTAGGAGATGATGTTGAGGTTGTGTCGGCGTGCGATGGCTGCGAGGGGGCTCATGTAGACGTTGAAGAGGGTCGGGCTGAGTGAGGATCCTTGTGGAACGCCGCAGATGACTTCGGTGGCTTCGGATCTGAACGGGGAGAGGCGGACTCTCTGGGTTCTTCCGGCGAGGAACGAGATGATCCATTCCAGTGCTTTCTCTCGGATTCCGATGTTGCTGAGGCGCTTCACTAGGGTGCGGTGGCAGACGGTGTCGAACGCCGCGGAGAGGTCCAGGAGGATGAGGGCAGCTGTTTCCCCGTTGTCGGTTAGGGTTCTGATGTCGTCGGTGGCTGCGATAAGGGCGGTCTCGGTGCTGTGGTTGGCCCGAAACCCGGACTGCGAGGGGTCGAGGGATCCATTCGTCTCGAGGAAGGCGGCAAGCTGTCTGTTGACGGTCTTCTCGATGACTTTGGCCGGAAACGGAAGGAGCGAGATGGGGCGGTAGTTCTTGAGGTCGGTGGGGTCCGCCGTTGGTTTCTTCAGGAGGGCGGTAAGCTCGGCGTGCTTCCAGCTCTCCGGGAAGGTGGCGGTGCGGAAGGAGGAGTTGATGATGTCCCGGAGATGGGGTGCGATGGTGGCGTCGGCTTTGTTGAAGACGTGGTGTGGGCAGGGGTCGGTTGGTGATCCGGAGTGGATGGAGTTCATCGTGCGGGTGGTGTCTTCGGTGTTGATCGGGGTCCAGTTGCAGAGGGTGGTGGTGGCGGGCATTGGTTCGGCGGTAGGGTGCGTTGTTTGTGCGTTGAAGCTGTTGTGTATGTCGGTGATCTTGCGGTGGAAGAACGCGGAGAGTGAGTTGCAGAGGTCTTGCGAGGGGTGATGTCGTTGTTTCCGGCGCTGGGGTTGGAGAACTCTTTGACGATGCTGAAAAGTTCCTTGCTGTCATGGGCGTTGTTGTCCAGTCGTTCTTTAAGTGCCGACTTCTTGGTGGCACGGATCAGCTGGTGGTGTTTGCGGGTGGCGTGCTTGAGGGCGGTCCTGTTGTCTGTGGTCTGGTCGAGTCGCCAGGTTTTCTCGAGAGTGCGGCAGTTCTTCTTGGATTCCTTGAGTTCGTTGGTGAACCAAGGGGTTTTCTTGCTTCCGGGTCTGCTGGGAGGGTTTTTTAGTGGTGCGAGGTCGTCGGCGCAGGCGGTCAGCCACTTGGCGAGGTTGCTGGCTGCTTCGTTTGGGTCCGTTGTGTCGGTGGGTGTGTTCTGGCTGAGGGAGGCGGTGAGCTGCTCGGCGGTGATCTTGCTCCAGCTCCGGCGGGGAGCCTGTTGCGGGTGGTGGTGGGTCGCAGTCTTTCTGAAGCTGAAGTGGACGCAGCTGTGGTCGGTCCAGTGGAGTCCGGTGGCGTGGCTGAAGGAGATGTGCTTGCTGGACGAGAAGACGGGGTCAAGCGTGTGGCCGGCGTAGTGGGTGGGCGTGTTCACCAGTTGCTTGAGTCCGAGGTTGGCGAGGTTGTCCAGCAGGGCGGTGGTGTTTCTGTCGTTGTTAAAGAACATAGTATCGGAAAACAGGGGACCAAGTGGAACAACTATCAAGTGGAGAATAAAAGGAGAGCGAGAACAAGGATTTTAGCCGCATAAAATAGATAAGGACAAACCCTGCAAAAGTATAATTGTTAATAAACATATAGCTTGGGTTGGTGTTTCTAGGCAGCGAGTACAAGTTGTATATTGGAGGGGGAGCTTCTAGTAAAAAATAATGCCTAAATAAGCAGTTATGCAGGATGGATTTACTTTGATGAGTGCTCAAGCCTACAATGTGTAATCGAACTACTAGTACAAGATTTATTATGGTTTCCGGAGAGCAAAGGTGTGCAAGATGGTGGTGAATCCACAGTATTAGGGCACAAGTGAATGTATGTATACAGGGATCCCACAGCCCACAATAAACAAAAAAGGGAGTTAGGAGGCCTCTGTAAAAATGCTCTTTTAGAACAGAAGAAACTTCAGATTGTTCTGGAAGGTAGAAAGGATGGATACCTGTTAGAGGTCGAGGGCAAGGGGAGTACGCATTTTGTGAACATAGCCTGAAATGACTAAGAGGTAAGAGAAAGAGTGGGGGCTCTTTTTCGTAATGCAGGGACATTCAAGGCAGTTATGGCCCTTGTTGTGCGGGACGTGTTTCCAATATAAAAGTAGTTAACTTGTCAGCGAGGTATTTGGGTGCATTTTGGTAACTGATCTATAGGCCAAGAAGTTCGTTTTGAAGGTTGACTGAGCTTGAATCAGGAGCCAGATTAAGGAGAGCATACAAGGGGGATTTGATCATATCACCAGGAACCTGATATCGGCAATAAATTAGCAAGTAGGGCAGCTTTCTGTGAAGCCGGGCTGATTTTGGAAAGACTGGTGAGCAGAGAGATCCCGTAACTCAGCTACATGATATCAAGGCTTGTTCTACAAATTTGAAGTCATGTGTATAGGTAAAGTGTTTTATGATTATTTTCAAGCTTAAACGTGGATTGGGCATGTCTTGATATCAATGTCAAAGTGGAGCTTTTAGTCTACAATGAGTACCAAGGTTTTTGCATTTTTGGCTATTGCGAAAACGGTTCGTTGGGAGGGGAGTGGTGCCAGCTATTCGGGAATTTCGAGGAGAAAGGCGCCAGAGGTGAGTATAAGTTATACAGTTTTTTTGTTTTTTGGGCTTGAGATGTCTTTGTTGATTTTTTAAAGCATTAGTTCAACCTATTGAAGTCACTTTCAGATGAGACTAGGGTGGACCCATGAGGAACCCATAAAGGGCTCTCTAATTTCATAAATTGGTAGCAGCCACTTATATAGGAGGTAAACTATTTCAGTAGTCTGCGTCTGAAGCCCAGAGGCTTTTCCAGGCTATCAAGTAGAACAATGTGCAGCACTGGCCATCAAGGGGGGCTCCTCCGTAATGGTGGAGGAGCGTCGCTCCACTGGCTCAGAGCCAGCAAGAAAAATGAAACGATATCTTAGTATCGTTTACTTTTCATTTGCCGGCTCTGTGCCAGCTTGTGCACGGAGGGGCAAGGCCAGGGCATGGGAGAGGAGGTATGCATATGTGTACTTTTAAGTGCACATGTGTGTTTGGCAGCCCGTCTCAGACCTGCCAAACACACATGCCCACTTAGGTTTCTCCAGCCCAGCTGCATTGAGCAGCCGGGCTGGAGAAACCCCACAGACTCCCTGACCTGAGTGGAGCATCTTCTCAGCACGGTCAGGTTGCTTTGAGGAGGCTTTCTTAGGGACTCCAGCAACTGCAGCAGAGGAGCGCGAGGTGGATGGCAGCACCAGGTAAGTGTTTAATTTTTTCATTAACCCCATTTTCTTCTCCCGTGCGCCCCCTGCGTGCTGCCCGCTGGTCGCCTCTCCCCCCTCCCGCACTCTCTCCTCCCACCCACATCCTCCCAGTATTTTAACATGTCAGCCACCACTGCTGTTCATTTGTAAACACAACTGCATTATGCTTCTTAGTTGCCAATGGAATGTTTTATAACATTGGCCTCATTTATAAAGCACTTGGAGCTTTCAGTAGGAGTAAACTTACACCATGATGCTCAAATTTCGTTGTGCTGGCCCTGTTTCAACAAAGGGGCTGGGCATAACCCCTAGAAATCAATGACTTGTACATATATAACACTATACTGCCTAACCTTAAGGCATGTGTGATCGGGACGATACAACAAATAGGACTAACATACTTGGTGCCCTGCAGACAGAAATACTGCCAAGTTCACACACTGTTCTAAAAACTGTTTTACATCCACGGCTTAACCAGAGCTCTTCAAAAATTGTCTTATTACAGAAGGGTTGATCCAGTTCGCTATCTGCAATATACAATATCATAAAGAAATGGGGTTTTAACCAAGAAATTTAAAGAAATTGAGATTGGAGGCATAGTGTTGGAATAGTTTGGATCAATGACTCTTGTAGATTTGAATCATTTCTGTCGGGCACTTTCAGGCTCTTTCGATCCTCCTTTCATACATGACAAGCTAGCTGTTCGGTGTAGTATGCAACAGAGCTCCTCCCAGTTGGGTACCCTTGTTGATAATTATGTTCGACCTCTATCAGGCTCAATGTGACCTTCTGAATGCAGGGTCCTGTCCAATGCAAACCAAGCACATCTCATATTCAGACTGGACACAGAAGGTCTCACAAGAGCACTAAGAATGAGGGAACGTTTTGCAACCACATACCAACGACTGAGCCACAATCTTCTGAAACCCAATGACAGGAGAATGGAGCTGCTTGAGTTGGGGGGGCAAACACAGACAGGTGGGACAGTGTCCTATGGCCTCTGTCTGTAGAGAGACTCTTGCCGCAGTTCCAAATGTCCATACACTGGACTGGAAGTCTTATTAAATCAGGAAGCTTTACTGAAGACGCAGGTCTGTGTGGTGGCTGACTCATGATTTTCCATGATCAACCTTCTGAGAAAAGTCCTCCTAGACCAACCACGCTTCTGTAGTTGCATCTTGCGTTATCTCAAACATCAATAGCTGGAAGTGTATGTCTTATGGTTTGCTTATTTCCCTAATTGCAGTTTTACAATAGGTTCAGAACTTTGCAGTTAGGACAGCCTGTAAACTCAAGAAGCTCAACCATATTTCCGAGGGTAAAGAAATCTGTATTTGCAGGTTGTGAAACAAATGGTCCATTTATGATGCTTCTGCAGCACCCATAGAGTGTTTATGGACACGAAAAGTCGGAGTTTGCCGATCCCTGCAACCATCCATCCAACACAAGCCCTACGCTCTGAAAATCTGCACTTGTTGAGTATCCCACCTTTAAGAGAGTTAGGAGCAGATCACAAAACATTTTTGGAAGCCTAATTCACATTCTTGGTGAAATAAGAAAAGCCCTTGTCTGGTGTAAACACATTTACCACTGTATTACGAAAGCAGGTTTCTGGAAGTGGAAATATGTGACAAGAACCATTGTGCATATTTGAGGTGTGCCATTTGATAGTGATGGTGATGTGTTCTGTTGTCTTTTGCGCTGCATTACTACAATGAGACGTTGTGTTGTACTTTTGTTGTTGTGATGCATACTGGTTTGATGGTTTTGTTGTGTTGTAACCTGTTATGTTTAATTGTGTTGTTATGTTGCTTTGTCTATGTTATTTTGTTATGCTCGGTTGTTTACTTTAGATACATCAACAAATGCTGCTACATTTCCAGTCAAAACCTGCAAATGCTGTAAGTAGCTCTCCTGTGTGCATCTCAGCCTACTAAAATCGAAGCTTTTGTTTGGCTGAATTAATATATGTAGGCCAACATTGAAAAGTGTGTATTTGAGAAAAAAATGTGTGTATTTTTAAAACTGCTAGCTGTTGCCGGAGAAAAAATAGGTGGATTTCCAAAATATATTTAAAGGTGATATTTGAGTGAAAAATCATTTGTTGTTTGAAAGACTTATTACTAATATTATTACCTTCATGCTGGGGGTGTTGCAGCTATGACTGTTATGTATAACTCAGGCAAAGACATTCCAAATTGACGAATCCTTTTACGTTACTGCTGACAAACTTGTTTGATACCCTGAGGTGATCACTGGTGCTAATCTTGCGAAGGGTGTTCATTAATGTAATATTGTCCGACATGTCACTATTACAATACTATAATACTGATAGTATTAGTAGCTTGGGATGATTTTCATTGAACATAAGTAGCTCTTATTAAAGAAAAGGTTGGAGACCCCTGTTTAAACTCTAAAAACCACTGAAATTCACCAGTTATAGTGTTCTCAAGTAACTATAACTCACACCCCTGGTTTGCACAGTTTCTCATCAATAATTTAATTGCAAATGTTGCAGTGTCATTATCAATGATGTCACAGAAGATGTCATGAGTGGTGTAATATGTGGGGTGATTAGCAGTGCATGACAAGGGCATGAGTTATAGTTACTTGAGAGAACTATAACTATAATTGGTGAATGTCAGTGGTTTTTAGACTTTAAAATGTTACATTGTTACTGAACATTTGACCTAACTATAATGTTACTTTAACCTTTGGTTTTTCAAAGAAAATTACTATTTTCTTTTTTTTTTTAACAAAGTACTATTTAATTACCATCTGAAAATCCTACCCTCCTGCCGCGCACGGCCAAAGGCCATGCATGGAGAGCAATGACTGCAGGGCCTGGCCTGCAGCCAACCCCCTTGCATGCAGCTAACCCCACGTTGCACCCGGCCTTTGGCTGTGTGCAGTGGTAGGTTGGCGAAAAAGCCTGGTCTGCAGCTACCCTCCCCTCCAAAGTCAGCCAACCCCACACTGAGCAGGGCATTCGGTTGTGCACTGCAGTGAGTTGGCCACAGCCAACCCCTCGCATGTAACCAACCGCACGCTTCACACGGCCTTCGACAGCGTGCGGCGGGGGTTGGCCACAGGGCCTGTAGATTCGATCCCCAGGTCCTTTTTTAAATTTTTTTTTTAAAGGGGGGCTCAAGTGGCACCTTCTCCCCAAGCCCCATCACGCCCTGGGGACCCCATCCCCCAGGGCTGCATCTCTTTTAAAGAGGTGGGAGTTTTGCAGGTCCTCTCCCCAAGCCTATTATGGCCCCGAGGACCCCATCCCCTGAGCTGTTTTTAATTTTAAATGGGAGGGGAGCCGTGCGGACCCTCTCCCCGAGCCTATTATGCACTGGGCACCCCATGCCCCAGGGCTGAATATATATTAGGAAGGGTGGCCATGCGCCTCCGCCCCCGATTTGTATATGGCCCTGGGGACCACATTCCTCTGAGCCATTTGTTTTCTATTAAAGGGGGGGGGGGGCCATGAGGCACCCTCCCCAAGCCTTTAAAGGCCCTAGGGACCCCATTCCCCAGGGCCTCTAATTAATTTAAAGGGGAGGGAGGCAACGCAGTCCCCTTCAAGAGCCGTGTTCGGTCCAGGGGCCTCATCCCCCAGGACCCGCATTAATTAAAGGTAGATGCCCTGGTGCCCACCCAGGGCACCCAACATACACTCGTTGGGGACCGGCGGGAGGAGCCCCTGGGCCCCGCGCCCCATCCTGCTTCCTGCAAGGTGTGGGAGCTGGCATTGCTCCCGCCCCCAGGGAGCAGCTATTTATACTGCTCCCTCCAGGAGGGAGCAATCTCTTGATCAGTTTCCCTGCCCGCATTACTGCAGGCAGGGAAAAAGATCAAAAGTCTGCTCCAAGCCAGCAGGATCATTTTCAGAGCAGACTTTGTGCTTGTTCCCGTTTGGCGAGAGTTTTAAAAACTGCTCCTACCAGGCGGGAGGAAACACAAGTTTAACCAGCTCGTGCAGGAAGGGAAATCATTGTGTCACGGGGGTGGGCTCCCCGGGACATAGCATGTGAGCCGGCCCCTGCGGATGGGATCCCTGGGACCAATAAAGGCTCAGGGAGGGGAGCCGCACGGGTCCCTTCCCTTTATTCTATAATGGCCCTGGGAGATAGGGTCCCAAGGGCCTTTTAAAGGCTCGGGGAGGGACCCCCTCCTCCCCTTAAAATAGACATTGGGCCCCAGGGTTTGGGGTCACTGGGGCAAAATACAGCCTTTGGGATGTGGGTGCCATGTGCCCTATCCCCTAATTATCCTAATTTGGGCCCAAGGGTATGGGGTCCCTGGGGCCAAAAAAGGCCTCGGGAGGGGGGCTGAGTGCCCCACTCCCTTTAAAAATATACTTCAGGGGATGGAGACCCAACGACTGAAAATGGCCAGTGGAGGGGGGCCATGCACACCACCCCAAAAAAAGCATTATTCCCCGGGCCCTGGCCCACCCCAGGGGGTAAATATAGAAGCACGGGAGTCCATGCTTCTTCTTTGAAAATATTTTGCTGTAGATTCATGGATCCTCTGTGACTTTGCAGCAAAATTGAAAATAAAATAAAAAGGGGTTTGGCCTCAACACCGAGCCTAAGGGGTCAGGGTATCCCTACCCTGTCCCCTTAAGTAGTTTTGTTTTTACCTCTTTTTAGGACTCAGTACTGAGTCCCAAGTCCTAAGATGGCTGCCACCACTTCCTGGTTGATGTGCTGGCAGTCAATCAGATCTGACTTTGAAATCTGTTGGCTCCACAAATCCTCCACAGCATGAAATATACCATTTTGTAACATTAAGTTCTCAAAAACTACTGATTGGTTTACACCAAAACACAAAAAGCATTCTTTCTGGATCAAGATCCAGCTTTCTGTCTAAATTGGTGTGACTCCTTTCAGCAGTTTGGGCTGTAGCGGTTTCTGAAGATCCTATGCAAAAATGAATGGTGAAACACATTTAGAGACCCCCCCTTTCTCTCTGTCCCCACTTGACGGATCACTCCAAAACACTACATGTGCAAAATAGTCAAAAAGTAGCTACTGTTTGGAAAGTTTCATGGAGAGTTATGAAACGGGGTCAAAGTTATTAGCAGCACGACAAATGCATTTCCTATGTAAACATGATCCTAACTATAACGACATAGTGGCGACCGTCACTGTTTTTTGTATATTATGAGCAAGGCAGGAGATACTGCCAAAACGTGTAACAGCGTGCATTAAATAAACAGAGTGCAGAACCTATGACAGAGTCTAAGGTGTCGATGTCCGGTTTTATTGGGGAAATGGAGATTGGAATAAGTGTGTGTGTGTATATATATATATATATATATATATATATATATATATGCCACAAACTCGCCTTACAAATCTTCTCCAGAAGAAAAAACGAGCGTAGACCTCGGGTTTGGTGCAATTATTTATTTGGACACACCACCAGCCGCCATGACGCGTTTCGGCAGATCCCTGCCTTGATCACATGACGAGCAGTGCGTGGCATTTGCAAGAAACTTGAAAAGACTGTTACGGCAACGGAGGAGCAGGCTGCAACGAGGTGATACAGGACCGCGAGGTCAGAAGCGTGGTCGAGTGCTCTTTCAATGCTTCAGGGCGATTGTTAGTAATAAATATATATATATATATATATATATATATATATATATATATATATATATATCCAACAGAAAGGTTTAGCCCCCATAGAAGAACGCCAACAGGTACGTGCATATTTTCAGTTCTTTAATGATGGCAGCAAACATCAAGGGCTCAACCAAGACAAGTCATCTAAAAAGTTCAAGCAATGTGGACGCGTTTCGGGATCCTGTTCCCTTCTTCAAAGGCATGTTCCGCTTCACAAAGAGCAGCTTTTCGCGCATCAATTTTATTCCCAGATCGCCCTAGTGGGCGGGGCCTCTTCCCACGGCCTTCTGGTTCTGGTAGTGCCGAAAATAATTGTCTGAAGTGAGTCTGTTAAGTGAGCAGTAAAAATGGCATAATAGTTATCCAAGTGGATTGATGCGAAATCTTGCTTGAAAACCCGATGTAATATCCCAGCTGTCATTCTGAGCACTGCCTCCCGTTGTACAGATGAAGCCGCCCTGGCTCCATCTCTGGCCCGCTCTCTCGCGGTGGGCGTTCTCCCGCGGCTGGGCCACAGCTGCTATAATCCAACAGAAAGGTTTAACCCCCATGGAAGAACGCCAACAGGTACGTGCATATTTTCAGTTCTTTAATGATGGCAGCAAACATCAAGGGCTCAACCAAGACAAGTCATCTAAAAAGTTCAATGTATATATGTATATATGTATACCAAATCCATCTCCTCCCATCCGAGAAAATCCAGTGACACAGCGGGGCTTCAATGACCGTTTATTTAAAGAAAGTTCGGCATGACGCGTTTCGGCGGTTTGCCTTCTTCGAATGCCTCAGTTTACTCAACGTTTCTTTGTAAATGTCCTTTTTATGCTCCTCCCTCCATAGTGGTGAGGTGCTCACCTGAGCTGCGTTTCCCTGACATAGCACTCCGGCAGTTCGTTGTTAAGAACTGCTAGTCCCATCATGCAACATGTTGATCGCACGACGAGTGGCTTATGTAGCTGTGTACCACCAGTTGGAAATAAATACATAACGCAGTTCAGGAAGAAGCCTTGGTAAAATACAGGGCGAATAGACAGTCCTTGGCCCCTACTTCCAGCCAACCTGTCCCGCTGGTAGCAAGTCCGGAGACGCCAGAGCAGTGACTACGTCTCTCCATGTAGTCATGGACTGCCCATTGGCAGCAGCAACTCAACTTTCCCAGGGTCAAGCGGCGGGTCGCGGCAGTCTGATACCTGGGGGGTATTCAATCTGTTGCCAATGTTTAGTCACGACCTCTTTATGGAAGGGTCCCTGTTGCGTGTCATTGGTAACACGCTGCATATACCAAAACCATCTCCTCCCATCCGAGAAAATCCAGGGACACAGCGGGACTTCAATGACCGTTTATTATATATATATATATATATATATATATATCCATAGAGTTCCTATACACTGCATGGACTGTGAAACAAATACCTGCCACGGAGTACAAACCAAAATAATTGTTTCTCACTTGCTTGACCACCATATGTAGACGTTTCATAAGTAATCTCTTATTTCCTAAAATAATTTGAGTTTGAGTTGCATGTTGAAAGCAGTCAATTGCCACTAACATTTATTTACAAAAAATACAAAAAGACCAATTGAGCAATTTTTGATCACATAGATCCCAGTTGGGTATGGCCATTTATGGTAGGAGTTGGTAATGTATCAGTAGGTTCTGGGATACTATCTAAGCAAGAGACCCATACACTTATACCAACACACATGTATGTTGCTTCAAATGGCTGAATGGTGCCTCGATAATAACATCTTTATTTTTGACAAACTTTTTTATAAACAACTGCAAGGCACAGCCATGGGTACCTTCTTGGCCCCCAGCTATGCGAATTTGTATATGGGCTGGTGGGAGGAGCAGGTACTCATGACCTCATTCAAAAAGGAAATAACTGAAAATATCATTTTGTATGTGAGGTACATTGATGATTTATTTATTCTTTGGCAGGGATCCCAGGAATCTGCGAGCAGATTTGCAGCAGAGCTCAATATTAATAACCTGAATCTATCTTTTACACGTAATACCAGTACGGAATCCATACATTTTCTGGATCGGGAAGTCTTTGTGGAGAACAATGAGATACATTCAAGGACATACAGGAAGCCCACGTCAGGGAACTCCATTTTACATGCCAGCAGTTTCCACCCTACTAGACTCAAGGAGAGTATCCCCTATGCGGAGTGCCTTGGTATGAAGCGCAACTGCAGCACCGAAGTGAGTTTGAGGGGAGCCACCAGCAATTTGTTTCGGAGGCTTGAGTCCCGAGGGTATAGTGCAGAAACGCTAGTAACATCCCGTGCCAAAACTAAATGCATCAAGAGAGAAGACTTACTATTCAATCCTTGCAACAGTAAGAAGAAAAACACTGTTAGCCCTGCAGGGACCCCGAGACTTATCACAGGTTACAATATATACCATGCGACCCTCTGCAAGACTATATAAAAACTGGCGGACCGTTCGTAGTGATCCTATCATTGGCCCCACCACTGCTAGAGTCCCTCCCATATCTTTCAGAAGAGCTAAATCAATGCGTAAGGAATTGGTATGCAATTCACCTACAATCAGAAAGGAGACTGATTGGTTGAGATTGCAAAGAGGCTTTCAAAGGTGTTCAAAATGCAAAGCTTGCCGTCATGGCATTAATACTAAGACAGTACAAACACCTTTCAGACAGTCACCCTATGAAATTCGAGGTAGTTACACCTGTAAAAGCGACTTTACAATATATGTTGTACAGTGTATATGCAATAAACAATACGTGGGTAGCACCATTCACCCCATACATGTCCGCATTTTACAACACCTCAGGGCGATCACCAATGACGACCCAAGTTATCCAGTCGCCACACATATCAATTTATGTCATGGAGGTAATGCCAAAGATCTCTCCTACTTTGTGATCGATACCGTCCCCAAGAATCTGAGGGGAGGGAACAGGCAACTGACACTTAGGAGGTTAGAATCTAGATATATTATTCTACTGAACTCCAAAATTCCTTTCGGAATGAATGCTGATGAAGCGCTGTCAATATATTTATAGTTAAATTGCTGCTTGTCTCGCTCTATGCCCCGCCCCAATTTTTTGGGCCCATGTTTCATCTCACTTTTTTTTTGTATTTTTATTTTAGTCGTTTAGGCACTCTGCATCACAATATCAATGGTTTAGTAATATCACCTTTCCTAGAGTAGTTTCTTTTGCACTAACTGCGGTTGATTTTCCACCCGCCCACTTGGGCCGCACTCCACAGTCCCTGAAATACGTTCTAATAGGCCCACTGGGGCATGATTTCTGCACATATCTATAGGTTTGACTATGTATATGGGCTTTTGATTTAGCCAGTGTTATATGGAGTCCACTGCATTGTATATATTCTACATTTGGCACATATTTAACTATCCAAGATTCACAACTGTTTATTTTGGTGTGCTGTGCTTATGAATACGTAACTCAAGGAATTTGGACAATTTACTTATGAAATGTTGATGCGAGTTGTGTAAATTGACATATGCAGATATCTGAGGCTTAGAGAGATCGACTTACAAATAGTCTTTCTTCTTCACGTTATTCATTGAGCCATGGTCTGTTTCGTTATAATTTATTTTTTGTCACTTTATTTCTGTGCAGACATAGATTTATTCTATAACAGTTTTTTTATTATTATTTGTATGAACTGTGTTATTTCACTTGTTTAAGCTATTTCTATGTTTATTGTGACGCACGGTTGCTGTGACAACCAACTAAGTGACTTTCCCATATAGTGATGGAATTCAATGGCGCCCGATGTTGTGAGCAAGGCGGCTTGCCGTCGAAACGCGTCGAGGCTATCTATCGGATTAAAACATCAGTGTTACATTCCCACGGAGTCAGCGCCTGTAATTTCTTGTTGTCCGGATTGGATATATATATATATATGCAGTGTATAGGAACTCTATGGAGATATATATATATATCTATATATATATATATAGATATATATATCTCCATAGAGTTCCTATACACTGCATGGACTGTGAAACAAATACCTGCCACGGAGTACAAACCAAAATAATTGTTTCTCACTTGCTTGACTACCATATGTAGGCGTTTCATAGGTAATCTCTTATTTCCTAAAATAATTTGAGTTTGAGTTGCATGTTGAAAGCAGTTAATTGCCACTAACATTTATTTACAAAAAAAATACAAAAAGGCCAATTGAGCAATTTTTGATCACATAGATCCCAGTTGGGTATGGCCATTTATGGTAGGAGTTGGTAATGTATCAGTAGGTTCTTCCTTGAAGCTTTGACATGTTATCATTGCTTGTTGATTGGAGTTCCAGACCTTCAGTCTGCTACATGGTTTCTTTTTTCTTTCTTTAAAGCTTAAGTTTCTAGCAGGAAGATGTCACGGCTCCTCAGAAAGCATTGAACTCACATGAAATTGTGGGCAAACAATTCAAATTTGCAGTGTACAAAACTTTTTAAGTGATAGAGGATAGTTTTAAAAAACATCTTGCTTCTATGTGGAGACCACTGAGTGTGATCAACAGAGGTTTTATGCGATCAAGCTTCTTTGCTCTAATGGCCAGACTGGCAGCAGCATAAAGAACAGCCTTGTAATGGGCTAGGAGGTTTTGAAAAGTCTTAATAGCAGGTGCGGTAATCCAATCTTCACAGACCCAGGGACTGAATCACTTGCTTAAAATCTTCTACTGGGATTTGGGGTTTTATAACTCGAAATGTCTTTAGTTAGTATTGTGTCCCTGTAGGAAAGTGTCTCTTTTGATGTGGTTAGCCCACACTTTTTGGCTGGAACATGATGCGATTTTGAATGAAACTGCACTGGGTGCCTCCTAACCAGGTTCCCAGAGCCCTTTCTTAAAACTGTACCAAGATTGGCAAAACTTCAGCAACCCCTGTAAGTCCCTAGTAAATGGTACCCTGGTACCTAGGGCATTGGGACTAAAGAGGGTCCACTAAGACTGCAGCACAAATTGTTCCATCCTACGGACCCCTCACCAAGACACAGTAAACTGCCATTGCAGGCTGCGTGTCTTGGTGCAGAAAAAACTGAAAAGTCAACATGGCATACATCCCTGCGCGCCATGCCCCCAGACACTGCATGAGATATAGGTGTCACCCGTACTGCAGGCCATACTGCCCTAAGGCAGTGTGCACTATACAGCTGCCTGCGCAGATATGACCCTACAATATCCAAGTCCATTCTTGGATATTGTAAGTGTGCAGGGAAGCCATAGAGAGTACATGGGCTGGACACCCTTCATTACAGGTTCCCCAGCACCATGATGGCTTCAGTGTACCCAGGGACGTTTGGTACCAAACATCTCATCTTAATAAATCCACACTGATGCCAGTATTGGATTTATTATTAAATGCACACAGAGGGCACCTTAGAGGTGCCCCCTGAAAACTTACCAAACACTGGTGTGGTCTCTGACTTGTCTTAGCCAGCCAGCCACCACCAGACATGTTTCTGACCTAAGTGGGTGAGAGACTTTGATCTCAGAAGCTGGGAATAATGCCTGCTCTTGGAGGAGGTGCTTCACACCTCCTCCAGGCTGAAATGGCATTCCAAGGAGGGAAGCTTCAAAGGTGATGCCGCCTTTGAAATGCAAACCAAGCATCTTCAGTTAGTGGAGAATGCCAACCCTCCTGTCCTACTCCACTTTTGGCAGGAGGAAAGGCAAGAACATTAGTTAGATTAGGAGGTGTGCCCTCATTCAGCCAGTACCACCCCTAAAATGGGGCAGGGTATGTGGACCCCACTTGTCAATTACTCCATTTTGTGTTGGAGAGATTTAACCAACCAGGGTCAGGGTTATGCCCACTTACCCACAGAAGTGGTCATAGGTAAGTGTAGTCACCCTAAAGTTAGGTAGCCCATTGGCTACTACCTGATACATGCTTTAACACTCCTTACTTTAATATTTAGGTGGCATCCCTGACCTTTAGATTTGATGGACCTAAGAAGAAACATTGACAAAGAAGAGCTGCTGACCAGAGAACAGAGCTCCTGCTGCAGAACTTTGGCGTGAAACCCTCCCTGCTGCATCAAGGACTCGACCATCGTGGTGTGCGGTCTCGTCCTGCTGCCTTGAGACCTCCAAGAGCCCCAGACACCTCCAGCACTTTGATAATTGCCAGAGAACTCCCTTGGAATAGAGGAACTATTCCCCCGCAGTCCGCAGGCACCGAACCCGCAGATTCCAGCTTAGAGACTTGCCGCTCCCCGGCGAAGCAGACGCAGCAACCGAACCAGAAGAGGTACCCCACTCCAGAGGGTCAGATCTGTCCCCTCCACTAAGTGAGAGGACACCAGGAGCTACTGGAGCCATGCTGTTGTAATATTAGAGGTAGCGGACCACCTGCAACCGAGACCAAGAGTCAATTCCGGACTCCAACTGCCCAGGAAGCAAGCACCCGTTGAGGGACGTCGAGAGCGCTGAGACTTACTGTGAGTGGCCCAGCTGTCCTGGAATCGTCTCTGCAACCTGCCTGCACCTGACCGTGAAGACTATCTTGACACAAAGAGCCTGGCTGACCTACCTGCTCTGCACCCAGCCCGCCTGGCCTGGGTACCGATGAAGCAGCTGTGCTTCCAATGTCCTGAAGCCCTTCCGACCTGATCCCTCATTTGGGGTCCCCCAGACTTACCTGTAAGCCCTCTTGTGCAGCCTGCTTTGAGGTGACCCCTTCTCCTTAGCACATACTACCAGCGACCTCAGCACCCTGCTCCCAGCTGAATATGGGACACTCCTGACGATCTGCTGTTGGAACTTTGGAACTGGTCTTGCTACCCTCCTAAAACCCAAAGGTGAACCCCAAGAACCAACTGTACGATTTTCAATACATTTTTCTCCACAGACTTCTATTGTGCATAATTGTGCACAACTGTGAGTTATTTTCAAACTGTATAAATTCATATCAAAATAAGTACTTACCTGTGAACAAAGATCTTGGTCTTAAAATTTACATACAAATATGTGTTATTTTTTTGCAAATTGGTTTCAGATTTATTCTTGAGTGTGTGTCTCATTTATTGCCTCTGAGTACAACAAAGGCTTTGCACTACCCTCTGATAAGCCAAACTGTTCACCAACACTACCACAAATAGAGCATTAGTATTATCTACTTTTGCCTCTGTTTACCAATCTGGGTCTCGCTGGAATCTCTGCACAGTGTACTTCGTTTTAGTACACTATATAGAGAAACAGCTTTCTACATTGGTTGATCAGCTGTGGGATCTACGACTTTGAATTTTCTGAAACCACTTTGTCAATAATTGACAACACAAGGAAATCCAAAAATTATCTTTAGCTAGTTGTATTTTTCAATTGGTCTATTTTTCAAAAAATTCTAAAATTAACTGCGAGGGCCTTGGTTAAGTATCTGAAATTAGTGATTAGAATTTAAAAGGCTTTACTTTAGTTAGGACAAAAGGGTATTTGTTAAGGTTTTTTTAACTTTCCAAAAAGGTCTCAAATTTACTGCAAAAATTAATAACCCGTAGAAGCTGCCTCAGGAGCTTGATGTGACACCTTTCATGGAGATGTCATACTGCAGGTTAAGGGCTCTGTAAAGGTATGGTATTAAATCAGATGCTCATGCCACCCTAGCAAGGCTTTGAAGGATGTTGGCAGAGTATGAGCGAGATCATCCAGTGGATGAACATGATTCTCATGAGGATCAAACAGGAGAAGATGATGCTGAGGAGGTGATGGAGACCCCTGTCTCAGAAGAAGAAGCAGAGGAGGAGCTTGCTCTAAAAAGACTGGCCAGGAGGGAAGCTATAGAAGCTCAACACCTGGGCATAGAGAAACAGAGAAAAGAGTTGTGCCTAGGACCCATCTCTGGTGGCATCAATTTCATAACTAGGGAGAGAGAGGAATCTTTTGACCCTAAAATCTCCAAAGGGATTGTTCCCAAATATACAGATGGTGATGATATCACCAAGTGATTTAGTGCTTTCGAGAGAGCTTGCATCAGTAGGAAAGTGAGAAATCACAGTACCAAAGCACTCCCCACAACAATCAACAAAGAGAAGTTTCACCCTTCATATTATTTCATATTTCTACAATTAAAGACAAGAGCCAGATGGTTGTCGAACGAAGCTTGTATTTGAACCAGGAAAAACAGCCGACACGTGTTTCATCACGCTGCGACTTCTTCAAGGCTGTAATCACATATGTACAAGTAGATTCAATGATGAGATATTTAGTAAACAAACTTTTTAAAATTACAGAAAAAAATATTAGTGCATTTTGGTGTCCAAACTCTAGGAAGGAAGAGAGAACCTTGATCGTGTCTCCATGCGAGAAATTATGCTATCCATTAGATAACATATAGAATATGTGCAAAAAAGTAGATGCCAACAGAATATACATGTCATGGTGAGTACTAATTGTGCATATCCCTGCAAAAGATGGAAGAAAAAAGAAGATTGTAACCGAGCCCATAGTGTGAATGATGAGTCAAGAGGTGAACGTAGACCTTTCACCAAGCGATAAGATGAGAAAATTTAAAACAGAGAATCAATTCATCCTTCAACTGACCTAGAATGATAGTCGGGTAGTCATAATCCACGAAGTGATGGATGGGAGTTGAGATGTGTCGTTATGGCTAAAAACGCTAACAAGAAGAAATTGGCATAGTTAGCCATCTGACAGTCCTAGTATACTTGGGAAAGACACAGTCACTATATATGTTAATGGCAATGGACTTACAGTCATAGGCTACAGTCGATTTGACGTTCTGAGTATTCCGAATACGTCCACTTGCCCAAAATCTTTTTTCTTAGTTTTAAGAAATGGCTCCAAGTTGGCCTACTGTCCACCATAAGAATGTCCTAGAGAGAAATAGTGATAATAAGAGCTCCTCTTCAGTATGAATTTAAAGAAAAAAAACACTGCATTATGGGGGTAATGAAAAACGCAGATGTGTAACCTCCCACCTGGGACAACAGATCCTATTTCTGTAATGTAGCTCACTCATGGCTAGTAAGTGCATGGAGAGCCATGATAAGTCCCCTGCATCTGGAAGGAACCATATATCACAAAAATCGGTACCGTATATTATTTATGTTACAGTATTAGATGCGCCAAAGGCACATCCATAATATTTCTTATGTGGACATAAAAGAACAAAAGTACAGCATAAAAAAAGATATACCCCTGCCACATGTGGCGTACAAACGAGGGTTCATTTCCAATTGTTAAAATGATTCACACCCGTAATCATTAAGAATATCCATCTCTCACAACTTGTCCATGAATAGGCTGTAATCATATCAGCATTTAAAACCGGAGTTGCTTTGTTTATACTTGACATCACAACTAATTCAGTGCTCAAAGTGTAGTCTGTCTGCAAATATGGTAAAAATGTAGTACAAACATATGGGCTGATTTTAAACCATGTCCAGCTCTAACTAAAAGAAACTAAGTTCAACCCAAAAAAGCACATTAGTGCCCAAAAATTTGTAATTTGTCCCCACGTTTCTCCCTACCTGTTTCGCGTGTGTCAGTATTCTTGGCATCCCGGTAGTAGTGAGCTGGGTTGTTCGAAGGGACCACATATTTTACGTTCTCAAATAGCCAGAAACAAAAAGTGGACTAAAAGTATGGTTAGGGTTCCAGCATACTGCGGACGCCATATTTGTATATTCTGCAATGTGTAAAGATGGTCGTACTATTCAGAAAGTTTTCAGATAGTGAGGCTAGTTGTGCATTAGTAACTAGAACCAACAGGGCATCTTAGAGTCTGTGTGAATCCAATTTACAACCATAGAGACCAACAGTGAGCCCAAAGGGTGTAGACAGAGTATGAAACGTTCATAATAGCAACCCATTAAACAGTAGATAAGATGTCACATAAGCATCCATGTCCCCACAAAAGGAGATAAAGATGGGGGCATGTCGACAAATTACAGAGTGCATGAATAGTCATTGCTCTTGATCGGACAATATACAGTAAATAGACATAGAACCATGGTGAAAAGGTGCTTATATCCTTTGCTTAAAGTAGAAAGGAGAGTAACATCGCATTAGATATATATATTTTGAAATCTTGATGCATTATGTAAATTATAGGAATTTAGCATTGCAGGTGTACATACAAGTTGACAGTTCATAAGTAACCACATTCATATTCCCGAGAATAATACCTAATTAGTTTTTGGGTAGTTCCTGCTACCTGCTGAATATCACATACTATGCAGGTTTTTTAGTCAATTTATGAGTTACTCAGTCCCTTAACAACACAAGCAGTTCCCTATCGGTGTTAAGCCCTTGTTCTACTGCCCTCAGTTTGGTTATCCATTTTGTTTCTTCCTTTCTTAAGGTCAGAGTTCCATCACCCTGTCTTGGGCTACTCCTAATGTGCGCCAATGCATGGAATCCAATGTTTATCATTTCTGAACCTGCGGGCATTGTGTTGTAGTGTGTTGCCAAGGGGTAATTTGTGTTGCTGTTCTTAATTGCCCTGTGTTCTTGTTTGCGCTCCTTCAGAGGTCTGATAGTGCTACCCACATATATTTGTTGTCATGTACACACTATGCAATATATCATAAATTGGGTGTTACAGTTGATATACTGTTGTATATGGTGTTTAGACTTGGTGTTATATTGAAAGTAGGTGGTCCTGTCCATGGTATATTTGCATACATTACATCTCGTGCACCTGAAGAATCCCGTTGGTTTTTCGGGTAGCCAAGATACCGTATTCTCCTGAGAATTTTGCGTAATATAACTGGGGCATAATAGGTTCCTAAGTGTCATGCCCCTGCTGTATGTTACCATCGGTCTCTTTGATATGTACCTTTTCATGGTGGGGTCCAATTCCAGTATGTGCCAATGCTTGTTTAATATTTTGTAAATGTTCTGGCTTTGTGTACAGTATCCTATGACCAAAGCCAAACGTTGGTTTGTTTTGCATTTTTTAGGATTTTGTTTCAAAAGAGAGTCACGTTTGGTTCTCAAGATGTTAGTACATGCCTTGGCGTGGGTGTTCTCAGAATAACCATTACCTTTGAACCGAGATTCCAGTTAATCTAGTTCCTTCATAAAAATATGGTCATCCCTGCAATTTCTTCGCAGAAGTGTCATTTCCCCCAGTGGAATAGCATTAGCCTGAGCAGCTGGGTGTGCACTGTCAGCATGTAAAACAGAGTTGCACGCTGTGGGTTTTGTAAAAGGTTTAGAGGCAATTCTGGAACCCTCTGCATATATGGTAACATCCAGAAATGCAATCTGTCTAGGGTTCACATTATGTGTGAAAGACAGATTGTATGTATTTTTATTCAGATGTTTAAATAGTGCATTCAGAAGTTCTGAGTCCCCTGTCAAAATTACAAAGACGTCTTGAATATATCTGCCCCAGTAAAGTATATGTTCTAAAATCTCTGAAGGGCAGTTAGGCCAAATATGTATTTTTTCAAAGTACCCCATGTATAGGTTGGCGTACGAGGGAGAAAATTTCGACCCCATTGCGACGCCTTGTGCTTGCTTATACCAATCTTTGTCATGTAGAAAAACATTGTTTTCCAGAACAAGTCTGGTCAAGTTTTCTACATGACAAAGATTGACAGTGCAAGTATCAAAGGGAACTAGCTACTGGTTAGGAGCTCCTGATATGTGTATGTAGAGCAACACATATGTGTTTAGGAAGACCCTCACTCACCAACCTAGTTGGTGACATGCTTCATCATCGGGTCCCACCCAAGGTACCGAGTGTACCTTGGGTGTGCTTCAACGCCTGGATGCAGCGGAGCTGGTTCTGTGCAGTGAGTGTGCAGTGAAAGTGAAATGAGTGTGGCTTAAAAAACTGTCCGTGGGGTCCCGTTAAACAACAAAAGATTATTTTAATGTATGGGCCCTCGGGCAGAGGTTAAAAAAAGGAGAGGTAGATATCCGTGGAGATATTTAGGCTCCGATATCCTGTGTGGTCAACATGTTTCAGCCAGTCTCTCACTACTGGGCTGGCTTTCTTCAGGACCTTATGTGCGTGGAATTAAAATGGTGGTCTAAAACTAAATGTGCTAGAGACCATCTATGTGGCGCACTCGCTAAGGTGCGTTACGTGGTAGAGGATGGTTTCTCCGATGCAGCCAGACTAGGTACGGAGACGGGCCCTTGATCTTGAAGAAAGTGTGACAATAGGTCGGGCCCCCCACGGAACTCATGGGGCACTTCTCAGACAATTTCTGAGAATGCGTCGCTAGAGGAAACCATCCTCTACCACGTAACGCACGCATCGCAAGGGGCCCGGGAAAGCCCAAAAACGAGCGATCAGGGCTTTGAAATATTGCCTGTAACAGAGACGGCGAGACTTGTGGCCGGGAGTGGGGCCGTGGAGTCCCATGCGGCGGCGTCAGAGAAAAGACCATAAGGCCGACTGGAGTGGCCCAAATGACTGCAGAGGAGGGATATTAACCCACGAGGGCCGAGGTGAAGTCCCGGTCCCCGGCGAGTTTGTGTAAATATTCAGGCAGTGAAGTCCCGATCGCGCCGAGCTTTTAAGAAAAGGAGAGGTGTTAATGGTGGACCCCCACCAATGGGGAATAGGCAACCCAGATATCGCAGCGATCGGAATCGGTGGTGAAGTAAGGGAATCAACCCCAGGAACGGGAACGCAAAGGACCGGGAAATCTGGACTGGGGCGCAAGTTATCCTACTGCGCAACAGTGGAAATACTGGGAGCCTGTGCAACAGAAGGGGGGCTACCTCGTATCCAGGAGACGACAACAGCGAGCAAAACCTCGTAGGTGCGGACCTGAGAAGGCCTAATCGCTGGACAGCGCAGAGGCCCGAGCGGGGGCGGAATAGGAGGGCCCTGGCAGGAAAACCGACAGGCCGTCAGGGGCTAAGATCCTGGGCAGGCAGCGGTGACTACTGCGGGGGCTCCTCAAGGCACCTCCTGATCTGATCAGCTACATGACCAAGAGGCATACTGGGAAAGATAGAGAGAGGGCCCAAGAGCCATGACGGTCGGAAGGGGCCCAAAGGGAATCCATCAAACGAAGCTTGACAAGTACAGAGTGACCAAAGACCGCACTGCTGCGAACATAAGTGAGACGGAACCGGACATCGGAGTGCAGTCAGGCCCGGAGACGGAGGGTCCAACGCTGCAAGACATAATGACAGCGCTGCAGGGTGTGAGAACAGACCTAGCAGGCAAGATGGATACTGTGACCATGGAAGTGTCACTGATGAGAGCGGATCTGAGAAATATGGGAGCTAAGGTGAAGGAAATTGAAAAGGTCACAACCATCTTAGTGGACGATACGAAAGCGCTGCAGGAGCGAGTGCAGGAACTCGCCAACTCAACAAAGATACTGGAGGCAAAGCTCGAAGATCAGGAAGGCAGGTCTCGGCGTAATAACGTGCGAATAATTGGGGTGCTGGAACGGGCGGAGGAACCCTCAGACGATCTTTACGTTTAAGATTTGATCATTAAGAAACTCCAACCGAGAGGCCTCTCCAAGCACTTTTCGGTAGAAAGGGCGCATAGAATACCCGGAACCAGGCCGAGACCGGGGGCCCCTCCACGCCCAATAATTGCGCTAATTTTCAACTACAGGGACCGGGATGCGATTTTACAAACGGCGCAAAGCGCCCGCCACTCAAGATAGATAATGCAACAATAACTTTCTACCCTGACTTTACGGCCAAAGTACAAGCCCGGAGGACATTCCTAAAAGTCAAAAAGGCACTAAGAGCAAAGGACATCAAATATTCCATGCTATTCCCATCAACACTCATGGTGATCGCAGAAGGCAAGATTTGGAGGTTCACTACTCCGGAAGAAGTATGGGAATGGCTAGATGGGTGGCGGAGAATTGGAAAACGGCGCCAACTGACTGGCAATGAAGGTGACGCTAATGATCATGCGGCGGAGGCAATTGATGAAGCTACACAAGGACCAGGGAAGCGTAGTGACAGTCAATCCCAGCTGGGAGACTGAGAAACGATACGAACTTTGACCCAGAATCAAGGTGGCGATGGACTGGAGGGCAACGCAAAAGTGCGGTCAGAGGATGGAAGGACGAGAAGGAGGGCTCCGGCAAGAGACTGAAAAAGCAGATAAGACACTATGATAGACTTTAAATCTGATCTTATTCCAGCAATTGTATAGTCAATGGGGGTTTGAAATGTTCATGCACAGTATGGGGGACACAGCAGACTTGACGGGGGAGGAGGGATGGGACTCGGTGGGCGAAGGTATGGCCTAGGCCCGCCCAAAGCACCAAAGTTGAGTTATGGGGCGACAGGCGCTCTGCAAGTTTGGGAGGTGGGATGTTGTTTGCCACTGTGCAGGGGAGCAGGGAGGGGGGAGTTTTACAATATAGCGTTACGAGATTGTGTGTTTGTTTTCAGTACTCAATGCATAGATGCTATAAATGATGGTGATATGAGAAGGGATAGGGTAGAACAGAACACAGATCCCCGGGGTGAACGGACGAGCATGACATATCAGTTGCACACATCTACACTTAGGAACATGAATGGAGTTGAAGGACACAGAGACAGAGCCAAACTTCGCCTGAAGTACATATCTCCACTGGGCGCACCCTGACGCTCATGACCTGGAACGTTAACGGACTGGGTAATAAAATTAAGCGTACAATGGTTATGCAATACATTAGCAGACATGCTACTGATGTGGTTCTATTACAAGAAACGCACCTAAAGGGTAATACATTTAGATCCCTAGATAGATTTGGATATAAACTGTTGGCACATTCAGGGTTTATCTCAGGGTCCAGGGGGGTGGGAATATTAGCAAAAACAACGCTGCCATTAATTCCCCAAAAGACTTGGCATGACCAATTGGGCAGATATGTAGCCCTCACGGGGATGTGGGAGGGCAAGACAGTTAATATATGTTTGGTATACGTACCGCCCAAAATGCACTCCGGCACACTGCCAGAGTTAGGTGCGCTGCTTCTCAAATTTCCAAATGGGACGTTGTTAATGGGAGGGGACTGGAACGCTGTGATGGACCCAAGCATAGACAGGCTATCAAACACCAATAGAGAAGCTGGTGGGGACATTTTAAAATCATTTGTGGAAGCAATGGGACTACTGGATCTCTGGCGGGCACACAACCCACTGAGCGGGCAATATACGTATTCGGCAGCTGCACACCAAGGGCAGTCTAGACTGGATTACATTTTGATACATGCCTGCGGGGCAGGCAGTTTCAGAGGGGTGGTCAATTAGGCAAGAGGCCTTTCTGACCACTCGCCAGTGGAAGTCACACTTCGGGGGCCCACTAGGATCTACACACTCCCGCCGCGTGTAGACCCCTGGCTAGTTAAAAACAGGCAGACACAAGATAAAATCCGGGAACATATGAAGCAATACTTTCAGGACAACCAGGGGTCAGTCGACTCACAGGTGGTACTATGGGAAGCATACTAAACAGTAATACGTGGCTACACACAGGCTTTATCAGGGGGAGAGAAGAAGGAAAGGAAATCTCAATATGAAGCGCTTGAGAGGGAACTACTGCAATTGGAAAGTACTAAAACAAACCAGACTGACCCAGATCCGCCACTTGGTCACCAAATATGCCTTAAGCAGAAGGAGATGAGAGATCTGGCGGAAGGGACAGCTAGGGAATACACTAAGGCCACCCAGCGGAGGGTATATGAGGTAGGTGATAAAGCGACGAAGCTGTTAGCATGGCTGTAAAAAGAGACAGAGAAAAGAACTGGGTACTAGAGGTTAAAAATGAGATGGGTGAACCTTGTGCAACAGGAGAAAGCATAGCAGAAGCCTTCGCGGTTTACTACAAACAGATATATCAATCTGTCACAAACCACACAAGGGAGGACTGTGCTGAGCTACTGACGGAGGTACGACTCCCCACGATTACGCAAGACGATATGGAAGAACTAGACAAGGATATTACAGAAGAGGAAATCTGTGGGGCAACCGGTGCGCTCCAATCGGGAAAGGCAGCAAGGCCGAATGGTGTACCGGTGGAGCTGTACAAGGGAGTGGCAGCCCTAGTTGCCCCACACATGTTAAATATGTTTGAAGAGTCACTGCAGCGGGGCAGCCTACCAGACGACCAAATGTTGGCCACGATAGTAGTCATTCCAAAGCAAGGGAAACCCCTGGAGTGCTGCTCCTCGTATAGGCCAATATCCCTGTTAAATGTTGAAGCAAAAATCCTGGCAAAGATTATAGCCACCAGACTGGCTAGGGTAATAATAGGCCTTATACACCCAGATCAGTCAGGCTTTATGCCTAAGCGAAGTACCAGACTAAATCTCAGGAGACTATATAGGGTGATACATGCAGCTAAGGCCAAACCAGATAAGAGTGCCGTAATACTGTCACTAGACGCCCAAATGGCGTTTGATAGCATAGAGTGGGATTATTTGTTTGCAGTGATGGAGCGACTAGGATTTGGCCCCAAGATACAGGCCTGGATCAAGCTACTATACACTGATTCAAGGGCAAGAATACATGTAAATGGAACGGTATCAAGGCAAGTGATGCTTGGCAGGGGAACGAGGCAGGGATGTCCGCTCTCTCCTATGCTGTTTGCAATTGCAATAGAGCCACTGGCGGCATGGGTTAGAGGAGACCCGATAATAAGAGGCATTCAGATAGGAGATGAGTGGGAGGAGAGGATTTCGCTATACGCAGACAACATACTCCTATTTGCTACAAGGCCTTACTCAACGGTGCACAGAATACTGCCCATATTTCAATTGTTTGGGGGCTACTCAGGCTACCGAATAAATTGGAGTAAGTCACTAATATTTGTATTGGCAGGAGGGATGCCGGTCTTGTCGACTGAAAGCAGTGCACTCCCAATAAAGGCCAAATTTAAATATCTGAGAATTATGATTTCAAGTACAGAAAGCGAGTTCGGAGATGATAACCTGACTCCCCAACTGCATAAGCTGCGAAGGGATGTTGTACATTGGAGGAAACTGCCACTCATTGATGGGCCGGGCGGCGATTTTTAAGATGATGGCTTTGCCGCGCCTACTATATGTTTTATCAAATACTCCATACAGAATACTAGCAAAGTACTTTCAAACAATAGATGCGGAACTGCGGCAATTGCTATGGGACGGGGGGGAACCCCAGAATAGCTTTAAGCAAACTACAGAGAGGCCGATACGATGGGGGGGATAGCAGTCCCAGACATACGCAAATACTACTGGGCGGAACAGCTAGTTACGATAAATGACTAGGTCTTTGCAGACAGAGAGGAGCCGGCCTATCGAGTAGATCACTGGGCAATGGGACAGAAGGGTTACCTGGAGGCTATATACAGTAAGGGGCCCCTGGGTAGACTACCGACCCACACGCAAACAGTCAGACTATGGAGAGAGGCGATAAAATTCTATGTGGGAGAGCAGACTGACGGAGCGAACACCCTTGTGGGCGAGGGACCGCCTAAAAGAAGTGCGAGAGTTAAAAGGTTTTCGCGCATGGGAAATCCTGGGTATGGAATCTCTGGGAGACGTGTGGTAAGGTCAGGAAGTGGTGGACTACCAGAGTTTGCAGGAGGAATACCAACTGACGGACACAGAAAGATTTAGATATATTCAGTTGAAGCATGCCCTAACAGTACATATAAAAAAGGGAGACAGTATACCTGAACACTCACCACTGGAGGATAGACTCATAGCAGAGTCAATAGTGGAAAAGGCAACCTCCCTAATATAAAGGAAAATAATGAACACCACCCCAGATCTGTTGGTAAACCTCAGGGAAAAATGGGAGGGGGATGTGGGACCCCTGTAGGAGGAGGAGGACTGGCTGGAGGTCATACAGAGCCCAACGGAAGTAGCCATTAGGGCCCGCTTTAGATTAATACAACTTAAAATAGTGCATAGAGTATACACAACCAGACTAAGACTTTGCCGGATGGGCAAAAGTGACACATCTAAGTGCTTGAGAGGCTGTGATGGGGAAGGCACTTTTCTCAATAAGTTATGGAGTTGCCCCACGCTGCAAGGATTTTGGAAGGGGACGACTAAAGTGATGTCCAGGGTGGTGAAACAAGTAGTACCGATGGAGGCCAAATGGCACATATTAACAGTAACAACTGGAGTGGAATGGTCACGATACACAAAAATATGGTTGATGCTAGCCAATATGGTGGCAAAGAGAAACATAGCCAGGTTATGGGGGACATCGCGGATGCCAACAGTAAGGGAATGGGAGCAGGACCTAGATTGGTGCTGTGCCACAGAGAAGGTAATCTACCAGGGGCGAGGATGCCCTGACAAGTGGGATAAAGTGTGGGGATATTGGGCGAAATACAGAGAGCTGTCAATCTATGGAGGGAATGTAGTGCATGGGGCGAAGGTGTAATTGAGTCTCAGTACTACAAAGGGTGCTCGGAATGCTAATTGGGTATTGCTGGGAAATGTGCAACCATCAGAGGTATTAGATAAGATGGGGAATGCAGTGGGAGGAGGGAGCATACTGACATGTATTGTAATGTTCTGTTATGCAATGTTCATTTGACAAAAGATTTTTTTTTTTTAAAAAGAATTTTAAAAAAAGAAAGGAAGAAACAAAATGGATAACCAAATTGAGGCCAGTAGAACAAGGGCTTAACACCGATCAGGAACTGCATATGTTTTTAAGGGACTGAGTAACTCATAAAATGACAAAAAAAGACCTGCACAGTATGTGATTTTCAGTGGGTAGCAGGAACTACCAAAAAACTAATTAGGTATTATTCTCGGGAATATGAATGTGGTTACTTATGAACTGTCAACTTGTATGTACACCTTCAATGCTGAATTCCTATAATTTACATAATGCATCAGGATTCCAAAATATATATGTCTAATGCGATGTTACTCTCGTTTCTACTTTAAGCACAGGATATAGGCACCTTTTCACCATTGTTCTATGCCTATTTACTGTATATTGTCCGATCAAGAACAATGACTATTCCTGCACTCTGTAATTTGTCAACATGCCCCCATCTTTCTCCTTATGTGGGGACATGGAGGCTTTTGTGACGTCTTATCTACTGTTTAATGGGCTACTATTATGAAAGTTTCATACTCTCAGTCTACAACCTTTGGGCTCACTGTTGGTCTCTATGGTTGTAAAATGGATTCACACAGACTCTCTCTAAGATGCCCCCATTGGTTCTAGTTTCTAATACACAACTAGCCTCACTGTCTGCCAACTTTCTGAATATTATGACCATCTTTACACATTGAGGGATATACAAATATGGCGGCCGGGGTACGCTGGAATCCTAGCCATACTTTTAGTCCGCTTTTGTTTCTGGCTATTTGAGAACATAAAATACGTGGACCCTTCGAACAACCCGGTCCACTACTTCCGGGACACAGAGAATACTGACAGACGCGACCCATGCGAATCAGGTAGGGAGAAACGCGGGGACAAACTAAAAATGTTTTGGCACTAATGTGCCTTTTTGGGTTGAACCCACTTTCTTTTAGTTAGATCTGGACATGGTTTAACATTTGCCCATATGTTTGTACTACTTTTTTTTACCAGATTTGCAGACAGACTATACATTGAGCACCGAATTAGTTGTGATGCCAAGTATAAACTAAGCAACTCCGGTTTTAAATGCGGATATGATTACGGCCTATTCATGGATAAGTTATGACTGATGGATATTCTTTTGGATTACGTGTCTGACTCTTATTAACAATAGAAACGCACCCCCATTTGTATGCCACGTGTGGCAGGGATATATCTTTTTCTATGATATACTTTTGTTCTTTTATGTCCACATAAGAAAAATTATGGATGTGCATTTGTCGCATCTAATACTGTAACAAATATAATATACGGTACTGCTTTTTGTAATATATGGTCCCTTCCAGATGCAGGGGACTTATCATGGCTCTCCATGCACTTACTAGCCAGGAGTGATCCACATCACTGAAACAGGATCTGCTTTCCCAGGTGGGAGGTTACACATCTGTGTTTTTCACTACCCCCATAATGCCGTGTTTTGTTTCTTTAAATTCATACAGAAGAGGAGCTCTTAATACCACTATTTCTCTCTAGGACATTCTCGTGGTGGATAGGAGGCCAACTTGGAGCCATTTATTAAAACTAAGGGAAAAGATTTTGGGCAACTGGACGTATTCGGAATACTCAGAACGTCAAATCGACTGTAGCCTATGACTAAGTCCATTGCCATTAACATATATAGTGACTGTCTTTCCCAAGTATACTAGGACTGTCAGATGGCTAACTATGCCAATTTCTTCTTGTTGGAGTTTTTTAGCCGTAACGACACATCTTCTCGACTCACATCCATCATTTCGAGGATTATGACTACCTGACCATCATTCTAGGTCAGTTGAAGGACGAATTGATTCTCTGTTTTAAACTTTCTCGTCTTATCGCTTGGTGAAGGGTCTACGTTCATCTCTTGGCTCATCATTCACACTATGGGCTCGGTGACAATCTTCTTTTGTCTTCCATCTTTTGCAGGGGTATGCACAATTAGTACTCACCATGACATGTTATATTCTGTTGGCATCTACTTTTTTGCACATATTCTGTATTTTATCTAATGGATAGCATAATTTCTCACATGGAGACACGATCAAGGTTCTCTCTTCCTTCCTAGAGTTTGGACACCGAAATGCACCAATATTTTTTTCTGTAATTTTAAAAAGTGTTTGTTCACAAAATATCTCATCATTGAATGTACTTGTACATATGTGATTAAAGCCTTGAAGAAGTTACTGCGTGACGAAACACGTGTCGGCTGTTTTTCCTGGTTCAAATACAAGCTTTGTTCGACAACCATCTTATACTGATGTGTTTCATGCATTTAGGGTAGTAGGGTGCATCTGTACCATTTAGCACCATTCTGATAATTTTTGACTTCTCCTTACAATTGTGGCACATGATAAAAGAGGTGCGATCGATAAAACCATTACTACCCACTCTAATTTTTTATCAGTAGGAAGGTATCCAAGAAGCATTGGGGCGCTCTCTTATGGGAACCTTTCTCTGGTAAATGCAGGGATAGACTCCTGACATTGAACAAGAAAGATGCTAAGTCCTATGACCTCATGAAGGGTGCCCAGATTTAGGACTTTGGAATCACCACTGAGGAATATACAGGGAGACTCGAAAAACTCAGTCAGTACTGGGTTGATTTTGTAGACATTTCAGTTAAGACACAAGGTAGCTGGTTGAAAGGTAACAATGTGCATGACTAGGATGGGCTTTAAAATTTAATCAGGAAAGAGCATCTGTTGAGTAATTGTTATCAAGAGAAGTTGCACAAGTTCCTGGTAGACCTAAGTCCACTTTCTCCTCAAGAGTTGGGGAAGAAGGCAGACCACTGGGTCAAAACAAGGGTGACCAAGACTACTACTGGTGGGGATGACCAAAAGAAAGAGGCTAAAAAGATCTCCCCCCTCCCCCAAGGGAAAGATAGTGGCCAAAATGATGAAAACAAAAATGAGTCTTCTAATGGCCCCCAAAAACCTGCTCAGGAGGGTGGGCCCTGAAAATCTATAGAGTCTAAGGGTGGGTACCAGGGTAAGAACTGGGATCCCAAAAAGGCTTGGTGTCATGACTGTCAGACTCTTGGACACCAAACTTGAGAACTTAGCTGTAAAAAAACAAAAAGAATGTCTCTAGTGCACCTGCAGTGAATGCAGTTGTAATTCTTCAGATGGGATCACAGGTGGGCCCTGACTATGTCAATGAGTTCACTGAGGCAACTCTAGTCAGAGAGGGAGGGGTGGATGTAGCTACCCTGGCTGTATGGCCCAGTAATCTGGAGAAATACAGACAACATCCACATATTAATGGGGTTAGAGTTGAAGCTTTGAGAGATACTGGTGCCAGTGTCACCATGGTGACTGAGCAACTGGTGTCCTCAAACCAGTACTTGCCTGGAGAGAACTATACAGTCCTCAATGCTGATAATCAGGCTATGGTACATTCTATGTCGTTGGTGTCATTAGAATGGGGAGAGGTTGCTGGCCACAAAAGGGTGGTGGTATCTCCTGCAATCCCTGTACACTGCGTACTTGGCAATGATTTGGAGACCTCAGCATGGGCTGAGGTAGAAAGAAAAACCAATGCACCAATGCTGGGTATACCTGAGTGTGTGTGTGTGTGTAAAAACGTGAGGTCAGAGTAGAACACAGGGTGAAAAAGAAGTGTTGGAGCCTGAAATTATGGCCCAACCTTCCAAGAGAAAAGGCAAGAAGACTGGGAAACCAGTTTCCCCACAGACCCCAAAACCGGTCCCCTCTCCTCAGGGAGAAGACCTGGAAGCCCCAGAGGGAACTGATCCGCAGGAGCTTGGGCCTTACACGGCAAAGATTTTCGGCCTAGGGGGACCCTCTAGGAAAGTTCTGTGCCAAGTGCAGAGAACCTGTCCCACTCTTGAAAGCCTGAAACAGCAAGGTGCTGATCAGGAAAAAGGAGATGTCAGTGGCTTCCACAGGACCTATTGGGAGGACGGACTCCTTTACAATGTGACCAGACACCACAACCCTCATGCTACTAGGAGAGTGGTAGGGCCTCAGCAGTTTAGACAGTTTTTCCTCACATTGGCCAATGACATCCCCCTAGCTGGACATCTTGGCCAGACCAAAACATGGAGGAGGCTGGCGAACCACTTTTACTGGCTACGTATGTTCCAGAAGGTGAAGGAGATTTGTAGCTCCTGTCACGTCAGTGGCAAGACAGATGGCCGCATGAAAGCCCCCTTAATTCCACTTCCAGTGGTTGGGGTTCCCTTTGAAAGGGTAGGGATTGACCTTGTTGGTCCCCTTGACCCTCAAGCAGCATCAGGAAACCAATTTATACTGTTAGTAGTGGATCATGCTGCTAGGTAGCCTGAAGCTATTCCCCTTAGAACTAGCACTGTCCCTGCAGTGGCTAGGGATCTCCTTTGTATCTGTGCCACAGTGTGTTTTTCTAAGGAGGTGGTATCAGACAGAGGTATAAACTTTTTGTCTGTTTACCTAAAACACACGTGGGCTGAATGTGGAGTGACTTACAAGTTCACTACCCCATATCATCCGCAGACCAATGGGTTTATTGAAAGGTTCAACAAGACCATGAAAGGTATGGTTGGTGGACTCCCTGAAAAACTCAGAAGGAGATGGCGTGTCTTACAGCCATGCCTGCTTTTTGCCTACAGAGAGTTGCCACAGAAGGGAGTGAAGCTCCCGCCTTTGAACTTCTATTTGGTCATTTGGACCATTGTATCTTGTGAGGGAAGGATGGGAGAAGCCTCTCAAAGAGCCCAAACAAAAGATATTGTGGACTATGTGCATGGCCTTTGTTCCAGAACGGCTCAGTACATGGAAAAAGCAAATAAAAACATTGAAGCCAGCCAACAGCTCCAGAAGCTCTGGTATGATCAAAAGGCTTCCATGGTGGAGTTCCAACCAGGGCAGGTGTGGATTTTGGAGCCTTATCGTTCCTAGGGCCCTCCAGGACAAATGGACTGGGCCCTAATTTATCCTGGAGAGAAAAAGGGAGGACAACTATCTGGTCGACCTTGGAACTTTCAGCAAACCCAGGAGGGTCATTCATGTAAACTGCCTTAAACCCTATCATGACAGGGCTGAAGTGACCATGCTGATGGTCACAGAGGAGGATCAGGAAGCAGAGAGTGAACCTCTCCCTGACCTCCTCTCAAACACCCTAAAGGTGGGTCAGTGGATGGAGTGGTCTTGTCAGACACACTCACTGCCCAACAGCAGACTGATTGCAGTCAAGTCCTAAATCAGTTCACTGAGCTCTTCTCCTTGACACTTGGTCAGACTAACTGGTGTATATATGATGTGGACACTGGGGACAGCCTACCTGTCAAAAACAACATCTACAGGCAGTTTGATCATGTTAAGGAGAGCATCAAAGCAGAATTAAGCAAGATGCTGCAATTAGAAGTCATAGAGCCATTGAGAGCCCCTGTGACAGCCCAGTTGTTTAGTCCCCAAACCTCACACCCAGAGAGGAAAGAAAGAGATGAGGTTTTGTGTGGACTATAGGGGCCTCAATGCAGTAACCAAAATGGAGGCACACCCAATTCCTAGGGCTGTTGAACTGATTGACAGGTTAGAGGGAGCCAAATATTTCAGTACTTTTGATCTCACATCAGGGTACTTGCAGATAGCGCTGACCCCAGGAGCAAAAGAAAAGTCAACATTCTCAATGCCAGATGGGCATTAGCAGTTTCTGTTATACTCTTTGGATTAAAGAATGCCACTGCATACTTTCCAATGGCTGGTGAATAAAGTCCTTACTGGGTTGGAATCCTTTAGTGCAGCTTATCTTGATGATATTGCTGTCTTTAGCTCCACCTGGCAGGATCACCTGATCCACCTTGGCAAGGTCCCTGAGGCTCTGTGAATTGCAATCCTCACTATCTAGGCAAGCAAGTGCCAGACAGGGCAGGGTATGGTTTTGTACTTGGGCCACCTTGTAGGTGGAGGCCAAGTTCTACATTTACAACCCAAGATACAGACACTTCTGGACAGGGTAGCTCCAACAAACTGGACCCAAGTCAGGACATTCCTTGGCTTGACTGGGTACTACAGGTTTGTGAAGGGATATGGGTCCATCGTGGCCCCCCTCACAGAACTGACCTCCAAAAAGATTCACAAGAAGGTTAACTGGACAGTGAGGTGTCAAAAGGCTTTTGACACCCTGAAGGAAGCAATGTGCTCAGCACCCATTCTGAAAGCCCCAGATTCTACCAAGCAGTTCATAGTGCAGACTGATGCCTCTGAACCTGGGATAGGAGCAGTCCTATCCCAGACCAATGATGGTGGCCATGACCAACCTGTTGCTTTCATTAGCAGGAGGTTACTCCCCAGAGAGCAGCGTTGGAGTGCCACTGAGAGGGAAGCCTGTGCTGTGGTTTGGTCCCTAAAGAAGAAGAGAGCATACTTCTTTGGTTCTCACTTCCTAGTTCAAAGTGACCACAGTGATCTCAGATGGCTCATGCAAACGAAAGTTAAAAAAAACTGAATGTTAAGGTGGTCCATATCTCTACAGGGAATGGACTTTACAGTGGAACACAGACCTGAGACTGACCATGCCAATTGAGATGGCCTTTCCAGGTTCTTCCACTTAGAAGATGAAGGTTCCCTATGGAAAGGTTAGATTCATCCTCTTTCATTTGGGTAGCATGTAGGAAAGTGCCTCTGTTGACATGGTCAGCGCCCATCTTTTGCCTGAAGCATGTGATTTCGAATGAAAGTGAACAGAGTCCCTGCTAACCAGGTTCCCCGTGCCAGAGCTCTTTCCTAAAACTGTAACATGATTGGCACAACTTCAGCAACCCCTGTAAGTTCCTAGTAAATTGTACCCCTGGTACCTAGGTCACTGGAACTGAAGAGGGGCCACGAGGGCTGCAGCATGAATTGTGTCACCCTAGGGACCCCTCACCAAGACCATGCAAAAGGCTATTGCAGGCTGTGTGTCTTGGTGCAGAGGAAACTGAAAAGTTCACGTGGCACATATCCCTTTGTGCCATGCCTCCAAACACTGCATGAGATATAGGTAAGTCACCCCTACAGCAGGCCTTACTGCCATATCTACCCGAGTAGATATGACCCTATAATATCTGAGTCAATTCTTGGATATTGTAAGTGTGCAGGGAAGCCATAGAGAGTACATGGGCAGGATACCCGTCATTACAGGTTCCCCAGCACCATGAGGGCTTCACTGTACCCAGGGATGTTTAGTACCAAACATCTCATCTTTTTTTTTATTTTATTTTTTAACTTTATTTATAAATTTTCTAAATAACAAAAAAACCAATTAAAAAAAAAACACAAAAAGACAATACAGTGTCGACATGGCAAAAGATTACTCCGACAGTAGATGCAAATAATATCATTACATACAGTGGAAAGAAATAGTAAAGAATAAGCGCTCAACTAACAGAGCACGAGTCCAGCGGAGCATTCTCGGTGTAGTGATCACAGCCCATACTACAAATTGGTATACATACAGTCCCTCACTCCAGAAATAAAAGCACACACAGACTTTTGGCACAACCAGGGTGGGGGAATCCCGAACCCTAGTCCAATTAGAACAGCATACAGCTACGAGTGGTGGTGTAGCTGGTGGAAATGTTGCGAGCATTCCAAAAAGACAAACCTGGGGAATCTATCCTAGGAAGGAGACCGTCTGGGGGAAGAGGCCAGGGGCCCTCCGTCCCGCCGCTGTGGGTCGGATCCATCCTGTGAAGTCTGGAGCGTCCACTGCAAAAATGTACGGTAAATACTCCAGACATCACAGGGTCGAGAGGAGGGAGGCTGGAGCGTGGCATAAATTTCGGATTGCACATTGCAGTACGCCATGCTTCGGAGCCAGGCCACCTTGGTTGGGCGGGTCTTGGCTCCCCAGTGGGCAGCTATCTCACGCTTCGCAAGCAGGAGGGCAAGCACCACAAAACGTCTATAACAACGTTGAAGAGGACGGACTATTCCCAGCAACCCCAACTCTGGGGGCCAACTGCGTCTCCACAATCTGGGAGAGCACGCCAAACACCTCATGCCAATAGGGTAGAATGCGGGGACAGGCCCACGACATATGGGCGAAGTCGGCGTCCGGGGCATCGCACTTAGGGCAGTTCGTAGATTTAGATCGGTCAAATCGAGCCAGTTGGACGGGGGTCACATATATTCGATGGATACATTTAAAATGCAGGAGCTTGTGTCTATGGTTGGGGGATACCCTGTGTATCTGCTCTAAACAGTACGCCCACTCCCTGTCCGCCAGGGGATGTCCAATATCATCTTCCCATTTTCTTCGTGCCCCGCTGTCCCGTCCCGGCCGCAGCGCCATGCAAGCCTTGTAAAGTTTGGTGACCAGATGTGTCCCGGCAGTGTCAGCAATAAGAAGAGTGAGTGGGGGGGGAAGTCGTCGTGTGGGGCCGGATAATCTGGAAAAATAGCGCGGAGTGTCCCAAGGAGCCGAGCCACATTAAGAGCATCCACCCCGGTAAGCCCGGGCAATTGTGTGAGATCGGCAAGCTTACGCGCCCGGCCATCTGGGAACAAGGAATCAAAGGTGTCCAGCCCCAGCTTGGCTAACGTCGTCAAGACCCCTCTATCAGTCGTAAGCGGCAAATAAGGATTATGGGCAAGTGGAAGCGCGGGCGAGTAGAGAGGGCCAGTCCCGAACAGCCGATTTAACTTGCGCCAAGCCCAGCAGGTGGTAGCCAAAGGCTGAATGTCGTGTGTGTCGAGGGGGACGCCCCTGGGCAGCAGGGAGGCAAGGGGCGTTGGGGCCGCCAGTTCCTTGTCAGTTTTGGTGTATGGTATTCTGGCATCTGGGTGAAACCAGTGATGGGCAAATTGCGCTTGTGCCACCAAGAAATACAGTTGGAGATCCGGGACTGCGAATCCGCCCCTGGTATACGGTAAAGTGAAAGTGGTCCAGGCGACTCGGGGCCTCCGCCCCCCCACACCAGACGAATAAGAAGGCCGCGCACCTGAGCGAAGGATGCATTGGTAAGTGGGATGGGTATAGTGCGGAAAAAATAAAGAAAGCGCGGTAGCACTTTCATTTTAATAAGGGCAATACGGCCCGCTATGGAGAGAGGCAGTTGTATCCACCTGTCCACCTGCAAAGAAAGCTGCGCAACAGCCGGTCCAATGTTCAACTGGATAACTTGTCCCTTGTCACGGTGTAAGTGCACCCCCAAATATTTAGTAGTTTCTCGCTCCACTCTCAAAGGGTAGTCGGCTGTGTCAGCTACCGCCGCATCGGTAATAGGAAACAGTACCGACTTTCCCCAGTTGATTTTTAGTCCCGATACGGATCCAAAACGTTCAATTTCAGCGATTAAGGGCTGGAGATTGCTTTGTGGGTGCCGCACGAACAACAAAATGTCGTCCGCATACAGACACATCAGCACCGGCCCGGCGGGGAACTGCAAGCCGCGGAACAAGTGCTGTTCCTGTAGGTGTCGGACCAGAGGGTCCATTGCAATGATGAACAAGAGCGGGGACAGGGGGCATCCCTGACGCGTGCCACGGGTGATGGGGATAGCGGAAGAAAGGGATCCATTGACCCTCAGACGGGCCACGGGGAAAAATACAGAAGAGCAATGAGGGCAATGAAATTGGAGGGAAGACCAAGTTTTCGGATGCCAGGAGAAAGGGCCACTCGAGCAAGTCGAAGGACTTTTCCGCGTCGAGCAGCACGATCGCCGCGGGCGTAGTCGGTTCAATGCGATTAATGACAGAGAATACAGTGCGGAGATTCAATGCCGTAGAGCGATGCGGAATGAACCCCGACTGCACCGGAGAGAGGATTTGATCAAGAAGGAGCGATAGTCGAGAGGAGAGCAACTTGGCCAGGACCTTATTGTCGAAATTTATAAGAGAAATCGGACGATAGGACGAGCAGGACGTGGGGTCCTTACCCGGTTTAAGAATCAAAGAAATGGCTGCCTCGCGCATGGTATGGGGGAGTATACCGGATTCCAGCGCCTCAGCGAACACCTCCAGAAGCTGGGGTGCCAGGCATTCCTTATAGGTTTTATAAAAAACACCGGTATAGCCGTCAAGGCCAGGGGCCGTGGAGCCCGAGAGTGCATCTATGGCCTCGGATATTTCATCAACCGTGAAAGGGTGCACCAGTAAGTCAGCCTGACCCCTAGCCAACCACACCATCGCCACCTCCTCTAAATACGCGAGATGTTGCGAGAAACCCTCGGGCAACGTGGTGGAATAGAGGGAACGATAAAAGGCCACCAGTTCTGCTATAATGTCCCGATCAGACGTGGCGACAGACCCGTCCTCGCGTACAAGGGACGTAATATGGCCGGATCCCGGGGGGGGTTCACCAGACGGGCCAATGTCCTGCCCGGGCGCTCGCCCTCACCATAGCGCCTCGCCAGGCAGTATTTCCCCAGTAAGTTCGCCTCCCGCTCCGCATGGTCATTAAAATCTAGCAGGAGCGCATTTCGCCCGCTCTGCACTAGCGGATCAGAGGACGACTCGTCCAAAAGGGCAAGCTCAGCCTCCACTCCCGCCAGGCTACCGCGAACCGAACGCAGCACCCCGGCCTGCTTGGAAATAATGACTCCCCGTAAGAATGCCTTAAAGGCGTCCCAGAGGGTAGAATAAGTCGTCACCGAGCCAGTGTTTAAGGCAAAGTATTCCGTAATGGCCTCCTGGACCTCCGCCCGAAACACCTCATCAAGGAGAGCCGAGGCGGGAAATGACCAGCGACGCTCCCACCCCACCGAATGAGGAATCGCAAGGCTCAAGATCAAGGGAGAATGATCAGATAAAGTGCGGGGCAGTAGATCCACCCCAGTAATCCAACGGCAACCCGTCGCCGTAGCGAAAAGATAGTCTATGAGTGTGTGAGTGGAGTGGGGGGCAGAATAGAAAGTATAGCCAGGGGCCAACGGGTAATGTTGCCGCCAGGTGTCCCGGAGGTCCTGCGCAGCGAGCATGTCTGTAAGTGTCGCAAGGGACTGACTCTTCGAAATGGCATGAGGGTTAGAGGAGTCAAGAGCGCTATTTAACCAGATGTTGAGGTCCCCCCCCAGGAATAAGATCTCGCAGTCATGATGATTGAGAAGGGTATGTAGGTTAGTGAAAAAGAGAGGGTCGTCAGTGTTCGGGGCATACACATTTAAAAAAAGTACCGTGTGACCCAACATTGTGCCCTTAACTAGCAAGTAACGTCCCAGGGGGTCCTCCTCTTTATGTGATAGAGTAAAGGAAAGGGAGTTATGAATCAGAATGCAAACCCCACGCGAATAGGTGCTGTAGCTAGAAAAAAATCTACTGGGACCCCAAGAGGAGGCAAAGGGAGGGGAACCCTGAGGTGGTAAATGGGTCTCTTGTAAAAAAGCTATCTTGACCGCATGACGTTTCAGGTATGCAAGCACCAATTTACATTTCCGAGGGTTATTGAGCCCCCTAACGTTCCAAGTAAGGAAGCGCAGAGCCACAGATGGGTCTACCGCCATGACTCAACTTGTAGGAACTGTAGCATGAATAGCATCAACCAGTCGAAGACAGAAACAATACAAATCCACAGTCGACACTCATAACGAAAAGAAGGAAAATAAAAATAAAAACAACAATTCTCAAAACGGACACCCACCACCACAAAAACCCCACCCCCCTGGGTCCCACCCACACCTTAGCCCCCTGGCTCAGAGAAATGGATCCCTCCCCCCCAACCCCCTAATTCCCTTACAACAACAAATCCCAAACAAAACGAATGCGGAATCATCCGTGGGGGAGGCAACGCCTCGGACTGCCGGCGCCCACATCGCTACTGAATGAAAATGGACAATACAAGCAGCACTTGCGAGGAGGGTCGCAACAGCGGTCCTCCACATAGGGCACTTAAAAAATAGGTAACGATAGCGTGAGATCATCAAGAAGGAATGAGGCAGACAGAAGAACAAAAGAAAAACCTCCCACCGGCTTAAGTAAAGGCACACCGGCCATGGGCACAGGATATGAAGAAACCCATACGAAAAATGGAGCAGCCAAGCACCCCTGCAATATACACACTTAAAACCATCAAAACTGGGGTGTAGTCACCAAAGTTCGCCAAGCGGCAAGTAGGCAGGAGTTTCGAACAGGAGGGCCAGCCTCAGGGGCTCAGTCCGACGTGAAGAGTTCAGCACTGGGAGCCAAATTGTTGTCCGGAGAGGAGTGCCCGGAGGTCCGGGCAGGACTGCGGCGAGCATCGGCGACACGTTGTTTACAGAAGGCCAGCACATCCGGGGGAGTCTCAAAGAAGCGCGGTTTACCGTCCACCCACACCCTGAGCCGCGCGGGGTAGAGCATGGCGTACTTCAGATCCAGATCTCGGAGTCGCTGCTTGGCCTCAGTGAATTTGCGGCGGGCCTCCTGGACAACCAAAGTGTGATCAGGGTAGAAAGAGAGGGTCGATCCTTGGTAGGTGACTGGAGCGGCTTCCCTGGCCAGCCGGAGGATGGTATCCCGGTCTCTATAATTTAAGAGACGTGCCACGATGGGTCGCGGGGGGCGTCCCGGCTGCGGGCCCAAGGAGCGATGAGCCCTCTCTACGACGAACATGGCAGAAAAGTGTTCGGCACCAAAAAGTTCCTTCAGGAGTCCCTCAATGAAAGTCTCCGGCCGACCCATGTTGGTGGTCTCCGCAAGGCCTGCTATGCGGACGTTGTTTCGCCGGGACCAGGCCTCCAAATCTTCATTCTTGATGGCCACGGACTTCAAAAGGTGCTCCGTGCGTTCCAGCCAGCGTGCCATATCCTTAGTGCGGTCTTCCTGGTCAGACAGCCTCTGTTCGGCCTCGCCCAGCCGGGTATGATGGCCATCTATGCGTTCTCCCATCCTGTCCAACCTGGAAGTCAAGGTGTCCAGGCGATCATCGAGGCCCCGGAAGCCAGCACGGAGCTCCGCCAGAATGGCCGACATTCCCTCTTCAGTCGATGGACGGCCCGTGGCACCCGAAGCACTCCCACGGTCCAGCGAGTGGGAGGCGCGGCCCGACTCAGCCGGCCTGTCGAAGGCCAGTTTGCGCTGCTTGGGGTCCCCTCGCCCCATCTCTTCTCCCAGGAGGGGCCGCAACGGTGGATCAGGCAGCGCCCCCGCCAGCCCGCAGACCCCAGCACCCCGGGGCACAAGGAGTCGCAGTCCAGAAGAGAAGGGTAACGGTGGGACGTGGTGCAAGTGTGCCAAAGCGCCCCGCGAATCAGGGCCCCCGCCCGCGAGGCCCGCGTGCAGTTGTATCAAGGAGGCCCCAAGAGTAGGCCGGGACGGCAGATTCAGACCCCCAACTCACCGGCCGGGTCTATGCACGGGGCAGCACCCCCTCGTCACACTTCGCCCCTGATGACACAGGCAGGGCCGGGGCGTCTCCACGCAATCGCTGTCACAGGGCCTAGGGAGCACCAGGAGCCCTGGGCTCGATTTCGTAGTGCCGCCGCTCACGGGATCAGCGCGGGACAAGCCGCGCCCCTCTCAGCTACCATCGGCCGCCACAGTCTCCAAATCCGCCGAGCCGGTCGTCGCCACCACTGCCCTCAAGGTCAGGCGATGGCCGCAATCGCGATCACAGGGCCCAGGGAGCACCAGGAGCCCCGGGCTCGATGTTTCAGAGCCGCCAATCGCGTGAGCAGCCCAGGACAGGCCGCGCTCCTCTCAGCTCCCGGCGGCCGCCACAGTCACCAAAGCCTCCGAGCCGGTCGTCGCCTCCACTGCCCTCAAGGTCAGGCGATGGCCTCAGTAGATGGCGGGATACTGGGAGGCATATACATGAGGTATAGCGATCTCACGCCACCGGAATGCGCCGCTTGTGGGCATCGGCGGCCGGAGCTTCAACGCCGCACGGCCATTGCGGTCGGCGGCTTGGCCACGCCCCCCCCAAACATCTCATCTTAATAAATCCACACTGATGCCAGTGTTGGATTTATTAATAAATTCACACGGAGGGCACCTTAGAGGTGCCCCCTGAAAACCTACCAAACACTGGTGTGGTCTCAGACCATGATGACGCTACGTGATTTTACGCATTCTAGAATCTACACGTTGTGGTTTATCACTCAAAGAATGGCGAGCCATTGTTGAGCCTGAATGGGCTAATCTGATGAAGCAATCAAAAAGAACTCTGTTGAGGATTTCGTTTGAGGTGGTGATGTATAAAACAGCATTGGATGTCTCAGAATCTGAGCAAGAAAAGAGATGCCATATGGTGAGGACATTTGTATGTTTAGCCGAGTATAATCTGCATAGAAGTAATATGAGACTTTTGAGTCTTTATGCAGTGACCGAAGAGGAGAAATGTGCAAGCTGAAAAACATGCAAGAGATGATGGAACCAGTGGGCCAACTTTGTTGAAGAACAGAGATGTTCAAGAAGGAATTAGCTATGTTTATTTGAAGACTTCTGCTTACCAGGTAGGAAGCAAACCAATTTAGGCCAATGCTTTCCATTGCCATTCATTCAGAAAGTGAAGTGGTTTCATGTGTCATGTGCCACTGACAGGTCCAGGAGGATTAAAAGATGGAATCAACGGTGCCAAGTATCTGAAAGCATCATCGACTATTTGTAAAATGTCCTACTCTGTGCTGCAAATTTTGTTTTTTTCATTTTTATTTTCAGCTTGCAATTCACAGGTTACAGAGTACCAGGGTAATTCCCCAGCTATCATACATTGTCATTGTAGTATGCAAGCATTTTTCACAATACATAAACCAAACTTAACCCACCCTTCCCTCCCTTTCATTATCCTCATTCTGCAATTACTGTCCGTTGAACATGTTTACATCTTACACAACACAACTGTGGCAATAACCCCGGGCAGTATCTACAGGCAATCAGTCTTTCTGCTGCAAACAGTTATTCATTGCGTTTGATGCAGGTCTGGGTTCCCAAGCAAATACATGGAGAGTGACGCCCAGAAGTCTTTAGGCCGAGAAGTTTCAGGTAATTCCTCTGCATAAACACCCAACTGCTCTTTACAATACACTAAATCACTGACCCATTTCTGAATAGTTGGGCTGGTTCTCGCACCTCAACATTGTGCAACTGCACGTTTGGCAAACAGAGTTGATATTGCGACAATTCGTCTATTGCATGGCTTGAGCTTCTTCACCATACCCAACAAACACAATTCAGGATTGCAAGCAATTCTCTCAAGGACAACCTCAGTGAGCACTTCTGCAACGCGCCTCCAAAACGCATATATTTTAGCACATCCCCATGCCAGATGCATAATGTCCGCATGTCATGCCCACATCTTACACACCTCGCACTTTCCCTTAATCCAAATTTTCGCAATTGACTTGGCGTATAATATAGTTGGTGCAGGTATTTAAAATGAATAATGCAGAGATTGCAATTTGCAGTTAATCTACCCGTCAATTCACAGCAAAACATCCACTGTTCTAATGACATTTGGGTCTCAAGCACATCGTTCCACTTTTTGAGTGAAGGAGGTTCAAGCTGTTCATTTTCCTTCAAGGAAGCATTATATAACCTTGTAATCAGACCTCTACGTTCTTCTCCCTCTAGCATGACCTGTAGCGCCTTCAGTGCCTTCGGCTCTGCGGGACAGTCGGGAAATATAGACCTGATCGCCTGCCTCACCTTTATGTATGTGAAGCCAAGCATTGCGCTTTACTCCTTTCCTGCTAGCAGCTATTCAAACGATTTGAATAACCCTTCCTTATACATATCTCCCAGCTGCTTGACCCCGGCAGCCTGCAGAACCCCCACAGCCGCTTGCGCTTTGGTCGTGGAAATTCCCGGATGTGCGGCGATCGGCAGTGCCGGGGCGTAAAAATAATCTAGTCGGGCCCGCTTGGCCAGAATCTTCCATGCCCAAGCAGTGCACTTAACCGAGTTTATTTCATTCCTCGGACCTCCCCCCTCCAGACAGTGCCTCCGTCACAAGTGGGGCCGGATGCACAGTGTCCGCCTCGATTGCAACATGTGACAAGTATCTCTGTGGGAAGTACCAATAATGCATAAACTGCGCTTGGGCACATAAATAATATAACCGCAAATCAGGCGCATCAAAACCTCCTCGGTTAAAATGTTGCGTAAGTGTGCCCCAGCTACATCTTGGCCGCTTACCAGCCCAAACCAGAGACAGTATAGCCGTCTGGAGGGTATTGAATAGCGCCATATTAAGTCGCAGAGGGATATTGGCAAACAAATAAAGGAGTTTGGGCAATATTGTCATTTTCACCACCGCAATTCTGTCTGCCAGTGAAAGGGGCAGTCTAGCCCATCTGGCAGTTTGCTCAGTGATTTGTGCGATAGCTCGTCCGTAGTTCATGGAAAGTATCATTTCCTGATCCCTGTGAAGCCATACCCCTAAATATTTCACTGGGTCGGTAGACCATGACAGTGTAAAATCCATCATCACCTCTCGTGTCCCGTCAGTCAGCTGGAAGACAGATTTTGCCCAGTTAATCCCCAAGCCGGAATATCTCTCAAATACCACATACTCTCTTAACAGAGCCGAGAGATATGTGGCAGGTTCTTGCACGTATAGCATCATGTCATCCGCGTATAGTGAGACCACAAGAGGCCTCTGTCTGAATTGCAACACAGCTGTTGACGGAGTTTACAAGCCAAGGGCTCCAGTGCAAGAGAGAACAGCATCGGGGACAAGGGGCATCCCTGTCTTGTTCCTCTCTTTATTGGAAATTCCTCCGATATCCACCCGTTGACTCGCACACGCGCCACTGGCTCAGCATACAGTATTTTAATCCATTTGAGGAAGAAAGGTGGCATGCCCATTATTTGCAGCACTGTAAACATATATCCCCATTGCAGGGAGTCAAAGGCCTTAGCTGCATCCAGCAGTACTGCCACAGCCTGAAAATCCGGCTCCAGGTAATGAAGCGCTGCGAAAATGGTGTGCAGGTTATGTGCTGTAGATCTCTTGGACACAAACCCTGACTGGTCTGGGAGAATTAATTTGGGCACTAGCGGTTGCAGCCTGTTTGCAATTATTTTCGCTAAAATCTTTGCATCTATATTAATCAGGGACAGCGGTCTGTAAGACTCGCACTTATTCGCTTCTTTCTCGGGTTTGAGCAGTGTGACAATGAGTGCCTCTTTTAATGTGGGAGGCAATATTCCTTTTTCATACGCCTCCGCAAATACATCTAATAATCTAGGTGCCAGCTCCTCTATGTATGCTTTATAAAACTCACTTGGGAGCCCGTCAAGGCCAGCTGATTTACACGTGGGGAGGGACATTATGTGCTGCAACTTTAAAGTACAAATGATTGTTGAATGCCAACATTCACAAAAGTAGCATTGTTGTTCTTACCTCCGTAGGGAAAAAAGAGAAATAGTGCTGCCTTATTGCAAAAGTAGAAAAATAGGATTTATATAGGAAATACGACTTAAAAAATGCAAGTGCTCATGTGAAACATGCAAAAGTAAATGGATGACAGCAGTGGCGGTTTCTGCTGTTGGGCGTCGGGGCTCCGCCCCCTTTACTTTCATTGCCAAGGACATGAGTAAATAAAAGCAATTTGTTGGCCCATAACTGATTTTTTTTAAAATAAAATGTGCACACATTTCGTGCTTTCTGGCTATCGGGCTGCCAGTCACTCACTGTGCTTGCTTCCGTCCGTGACAGAAGCAAGCATTCCTTAAAATGCTGCCCCTGGGCGTGACCAAAGTGTAGAGTATTTGCCGGCTGAAGCTCTCACAGCCCCGAGGCCTGTGAGGTCATCAGCTCGGCAAAGACAAAGCCTTGTCGACCAGTCTCCACCCCCTGATGCCCTGGGGATAAAATCGGCCCCGGGCGTGTTTCAGGGAAGCCCTGTATCTCTGGGGCTTCCCGTCAATCAGGGAGGTGAGAGCATGGTCACCACACCCTTTCCTAGCTCGTCACAGGGCGTCGTGGCCCCCACCCTGTGATGTGCTAGGAAAGGGTGGAGTTAAGGCTACAGGCAGCCGGAAAGCCAAGAAATCGAGTCTGCGCAGTTTGTCTTCATGAATTTTGAAGACACACTTCGCAGACTCGAGGTGTCTGCTTCCGCGCTGCAGACATTTTTGGACGCATTTTCTACCACCTGCAGACTCGTGGACATCAGACACTGCAGATGTCCAGTGAAGTCCCTGATGAAAGAACTTGCCTTACTTCACTTGAAGATTCACCCGAGTCAGTCCTGACGATGCCTTTCAGTTCCGAATCCTGTGGGCAGATCGGCAGCCAAATGAAAAAAAAAACACTTTGCAGGTGGGGAAATGAGAAAGTGGCATGCTCGGGCCTGGCCTATTTGAAGGAAGTAAAGTAAGCAATTCAATCAACCATCACTGCTGTATTATAATCTCAATAAAATGTATAAATGTATTGTATTTGCATGTTGGAATGGACACATCGTTTTCATACTTTCTTAAAGTTTCTTTTTAGGATCGGGAGGGAGGAATTTTTATTGTATAAATGTAATTTGTAAATACAGGGAGGAATGTATTTACAATTCTTTAGAGTTTACTATGGGGTGCTATTTTAAGTGGATGGTTGTCTTTGTAAACAAAATGATCCCGTGAGGTGTGCTTGTGACATGTTATGACTGGCATATTTTCTTTACGGGAGACGATTTTTGTGTGGCGAACCAGGATCGAGTCCTGGTGTCAGCTCAATATCCTGTGGATCTGGGCAAATAACTTACTCTCCCTGTCCTTATAGAACATGAATATGTCCTTGTCTCGTGCAACTGGTGCTCATGTAAAGTGCACTAGTATCTTCAGTCGAGTTTGGCCTTTATAAAAGCTGCAAAAAAAATACAGTGTGAGAATGTGAACTGACTTATTAAAAACGCATTTACTGTTCATTTTTACCACATCCAGATATTCCTTCACAACTGATTTGGGGGTCATACAACTAGATCTGAACTCGACAAAGCACTGAATGAATTAGCTTTGCAGGGTTGCCTTCTCTTTTGGAGCAAATAACGTTGCATTTGGTTTTTCCACGAAGTACCTTTGATTAATAGTAGAATTAATTTACATATCTCTGAAGCTTTTACCTATGCCGCTTGAAGTGCAGAGCATGCATGATAGTTTTTTTTTAGCACTTGCCATGACTAGTCAGCAAGATGCTGGTACCTGGCTGTTTGAACAGCCACCTAATTAAAAATTGTCTCTTAAAAGAATTTCATTTCAACTGAGCTTTTTCTGCTTCTGCTCACCACAACATTGTTGTGCTCAATTCCTTGCTAATTTCCTTTATGTATTGCTGCAATACAAAAATATGCCAAATTAATGACTTCCATTATCCTGGGAACCATTGAAGTTAAAAACAGCTATTGTTTTTTGCTCTTTTTATTTTAAAAAATTGTTCTTGAAAATACATTATTTAAGTTTTAAAACTAGATTTGCGCAGGAAATCGCGACCGGCCTCGCAAAAAAATCCAGTGCTACCCTAATGTTAAGTTAACTCATACCTTTCCAACCCCAGCCCCACCACTTTCAAACTTCACCAGCCGCCACTGGATGACAGCCCCCCACACACCATGCTGCAACCAATATGGAAACCTGGTTGACACCGATCAGCTTGGCCATTTTCCATGGTAAATTGTTAAAGCTGTGTCACCACATGCCTATCTAAATTTAGCTAGAAAGGATAAGTTTGATACTAGGAGTTATTCTGTTCATCAGTATCTGTGCCCATTTTTTGGGAGTGGTGTGACTTGACCTATTTAAAGGCATTCTGGGCCCTTCTCACAACTGAAAGAGGCATTAATCATTGAACACCAATAGGGAGTCATAGAGAGGCTGAAATCTTTTAGAAAAGTAGTATTATTTGGTTCAGCGGTTGGAGATGAAGTTCTCGTTTTGGCAATCGCATTTAGGATCTTATAACGGGTGGCTTCTCAGAAGGATGACCAAGTTGTGTTTGCCTTATTTTATTGCCTAAAGCTAGGTTGAGCTTTAGGTTGTTTGGTTAAGGAGAGCTCTATCTTTTACACCTTGGTCTGCTGTTTCATAGTATCAAAGACTTTTTAGGGTAGTTGTTTCATCTGACAAAAAGTGTTTTGGCCTCAAATGTATTTTGTAACTTTAATTTTGTTGATTTCTCTGGTTCACTGATGAGGGATTTTGCAGGAGATTCTTTTCTTCATTAGGTTCATTTGTGAACAACTGGACGATCTTTTTAATTTCAGTATTTTAAATTTTTCTAGGGCTCGGCAAGCAAGGATGAAACAGTTTCAGCGAACTGAGCTGTGAGCACGTTCACATCTGGCTAGGGAGGACCATTTTGAACTCTCAGACCCACTATTTAGGTCTTTAGGTTTGGCCTGTGGTTGTGACTTTGTAGGATGAGATTCAAAAGTGGTCACACCAGTCAACGAGAATTGCAGACTTCGTTATAAACATCATGTACAGCACAATAATAACATTTAGAAGAGTGTCAGATGTGTACGTTTTAAAAGAGCACAACGAGGTGACTGTTTAGAAGAGTGATGTCCGACAGCTCCGTCTTGCACAGCTAGAAATTAATTTTTTGAGACAATTGCTTTTTTCATTATAAACTCAATAGCATGTTCCTTGAAGGTTAAGTTGTTGAGCGTATGGTTGTAAATAATGTGTACTTTATGGGACAAAGAGTCTCCCGTTTCTATTTCAAGTAATAAACTTTGTAAAGAGGAGAATTGGCCACTTCTCAAACTTACAGACAATGGTCTTTGTGGACCAATTTTACATCTCCGGCTTTTATTATTCTATAAGGTCAGATGCTAGAGAATTTTAGTATGATGAGCATGCTCATCACTGGCTTAGATGCATCCTTCAAAAGACTTTCATTCAGAAATAAATCAATATTATTAGAACTAATCTGGTCTGCAATCTCCAGGCAACGCTTAGTCACAGATCTGCAGTTGGAAAGTGTGGCCCAATTCTCCAGGCAACGCTTAGTCACAGATCTGCAGTTGGAAAGTGTGGCCCAATTCTCCAGGCAACGCTTAGTCACAGATCTGCAGTTGGAAAGTGTGGCCCAATGTGCTGCATATATTTCAGCATAGTGAGTATTTTTGTTGTGCCAGTGGCTGTAATGTGTTGCCGGTTTTGGTTAGAATATCTTAGAATACTCCGGCAGCCTGCAAGAGCGGCAATAAATCTTACCATTGGTGGTAATGAAATAACTGTACCTCCAGTAAAAATAAGACAGGCAGGTAGCACTTTCGTATTTCTGTAAAGAGCCTTTTGAAGGTACTCAACTTCTTTACGTAGGAAATTAATGTAAAAGAGCAAAGCAGCCACCCACAATCTTCTGCAGGCCATTCAGTATGACAGTGGAAGTGGCCTATTACAATTCCACAAGAAACAATTGATGGACGGAATGCTGAACAATGCAAACATTCACCCCCAGTCACAAGGATCTGGGTTTAATCCATCATTCTTTTGCTCACCACGCCACCCCAGTTTTGACCCAGCTATATGCAAATCAGGCTTGACCCTGTGCCTCATGGGAACAGTCCAGCCCGAACTGCCAAGCCAGGTCCTCCCTGGACCGGAAACAAGCATCCTGGGACCGGTTTCAGGGCATCACCCTTCGTCAGCCAGGCTAGCTTGAATCCAGTGGCGCAGTGAGCACGGGACCCACGTCTGGGCGAACTGTTGTTTTTGCAATTGTCACCCCGAGTGGGACGGGTATGCCCAGACGTGGGTCCCGTGCTCTCCATGCCACTGGAATCAAGCTATCCTGGCTGAAGAGGGTGAAACCCCGAAACAGGTCCTAGGATGCTTGTTTCCAGTCCAGGAAGGACCTGGCTTGGCAGTTCGGGCTGGACTGTTCCCATGAGGCACAGGGTCAAGACTGATTTGCATATGGCTGGGTCCAAACTGGAATGGCATGGTGAGCAAAAAACGATGGATTTAGGCCCAGATCTCTGTACTGGGGTGAATGTATGACATTGTTCTGCATTCTGTCCATCAACTGTTGTTTTGCAATTGTCACCCCGAGTGGGATGGGTATGCCCAGACGTGGGTCCCGTGCTCTCCATGCCACTGGAATCAAGCTATCCTGGCTGAAGAGGGTGAAACCCCGAAACAGGTCCTAGGATGCTTGTTTCCAGTCCAGGGAGGACCTGGCTTGGCAGTTCGGGCTGGACTGTTCCAATGAGGCACAGGGTCAAGACTGATTTGCATATGGCTGGGTCCAAACTGGAATGGCATGGTGAGCAAAAAAACGATGGATTTAGGCCCAGATCTCTGTACTGGGGTGAATGTATGACATTGTTCTGCATTCTGTCCATCAACTGTTGTTTTTGCATTTGTCACCCCGAGTGGGACGGGTATGCCCAGACGTGGGTCCCGTGCTCTCCATGCCACTGGAATCAAGCTATCCTGGCTGAAGAGGGTTGAAACCCCGAAACAGGTCCTAGGATGCTTGTTTCCAGTCCAGGGAGGACCTGGCTTGGCACTTCGGGCTGGACTGTTCCCATGAGGCACAGGGTCAAGACTGATTTGCATATGGCTGGGTCCAAACTGGAATGGCATGGTGAGCAAAAAAACGATGGATTTAGGCCCAGATCTCTGTACTGGGGTGAATGTATGACATTGTTCTGCATTCTGTCCATCAACTGTTGTTTTTGCAATTGTCACCCCGAGTGGGATGGGTATGCCCAGGCGTGGGTCCCGTGCTCTCCATGCCACTGGAATCAAGCTATCCTGGCTGAAGAGGGTGAAACCCCGAAACCGGTCCTAGGATGCTTGTTTCCAGTCCAGGGAGGACCTGGCTTGGCAGTTCGGGCTGGACTGTTCCCATGAGGCACAGGGTCAAGACTGATTTGCATATGGCTGGGTCCAAACTGGAATGGCATGGTGAGCAAAAAACGATGGATTTAGGCCCAGATCTCTGTACTGGGGTGAATGTATGACATTGTTCTGCATTCTGTCCATCAACTGTTTTTGCATTTGTCACCCCGAGTGGGACGGGTATGCCCAGACGTGGGTCCCGTGCTCTCCATGCCACTGGAATCAAGCTATCCTGGCTGAAGAGGGGTGAAACCCCGAAACAGGTCCTAGGATGCTTGTTTCCAGTCCAGGGAGGACCTGGCTTGGCAGTTTGGGCTGGACTGTTCCCAAGAGGCACAAGGTCAAGACCGATTTGCATATGGCTGGGTCCAAACTGGAATGGCATGGTGAGCAAAAAAACGATGGATTTAGGCCCAGATCTCTGTACTGGGGTGAATGTATGACATTATTCTGCATTCTGTCCATCAACTGTTGTTTTTGCAATTGTCACCCCAAGTGGGATGGGTATGCCCAGACGTGGGTCCCGTGCTCTCCATGCCACTGGAATCAAGCTATCCTAGCTGAAGAGGGGTGAAACCCCGAAACCGGTCCTAGGATGCTTGTTTCCAGTCCAGGGAGGACCTGGCTTGGCAGTTCGGGCTGGACTGTTCCCATGAGGCACAGGGTCAAGACTGATTTGCATATGGCTGGATCCAAACTGGAATGGCATGGTGAGCAAAAAAACGATGGATTTAGGCCCAGATCTCTGTACTGGGGGAATGTATGACATTGTTCTGCATTCTGTCCATCAACTGTTGTTTTTGCATTTGTCACCCCGAGTGGGACGGGTATGCCCAGACGTGGGTCCCGTGCTTTCCATGCCACTGGAATCAAGCTATCCTGGCTGAAGAGGGTGAAACCCAGAAACCGGTCCTAGGATGCTTGTTTCCAGTCCAGGGAGGACCTGGCTTGGCAGATCGGGCTGGACTGTTCCTATGAGGCACAGTGTCAAGACTGATTTGCATATGGCTGGGTCCAAACTGGAATGGCACGGTGAGCAAAAAAACGATGGATTTAGGCCCAGATCTCTGTACTGGGGTGAATGTATGACATTGTTCTGCATTCTGTCCATCAACTGTTGTTTTTGCATTTGTCACCCCGAGTGGGACGGGTATGCCCAGACGTGGGTCCCGTGCTCTCCATGCCACTGGAATCAAGCTATCCTGGCTGAAGAGGGGTGAAACCCCGAAACCGGTCCTAGGATGCTTGTTTCCAGTCCAGGGAGGACCTGGCTTGGCAGTTCGGGCTGGACTGTTCCCATGAGGCACAGGGTCAAGACTGATTTGCATATGGCTGGGTCCAAACTGGAATGGCATGGTGAGTAAAAAAACGATGGATTTAGGCCCAGATCTCTGTACTGGGGTGAATGTATGACATTGTTCTGCATTCTGTCCATCAACTGTTGTTTTTGCATTTGTCACCCCGAGTGGGACGGGTACGCCCAGACGTGGGTCCCGTGCTCTCCATGCCACTGGAATCAAGCTATCCTGGCTGAAGAGGGTGAAACCCTGAAACCGGTCCTAGGATGCTTGTTTCCAGTCCAGGGAGGACCTGGCTTGGCAGATCGGGCTGGACTGTTCCTATGAGGCACAGTGTCAAGACTGATTTGCATATGGCTGGGTCCAAACTGGAATGGCACGGTGAGCAAAAAAACGATGGATTTAGGCCCAGATCTCTGTACTGGGGTGAATGTATGACATTGTTCTGCATTCTGTCCATCAACTGTTGTTTTTGCATTTGTCACCCCGAGTGGGACGGGTATGCCCAGACGTGGGTCCCGTGCTCTCCATGCCACTGGAATCAAGCTATCCTGGCTGAAGAGGGGTGAAACCCCGAAACCGGTCCTAGGATGCTTGTTTCCAGTCCAGGGAGGACCTGGCTTGGCAGTTCGGGCTGGACTGTTCCCATGAGGCACAGGGTCAAGACTGATTTGCATATGGCTGGGTCCAAACTGGAATGGCATGGTGAGTAAAAACGATGGATTTAGGCCCAGATCTCTGTACTGGGGTGAATGTATGACATTGTTCTGCATTCTGTCCATCAACTGTTGTTTTTGCATTTGTCACCCCGAGTGGGACGGGTATGCCCAGACGTGGGTCCCGTGCTCTCCATGCCACTGGAATCAAGCTATCCTGGCTGAAGAGGGGTGAAACCCTGAAACCGGTCCTAGGATGCTTGTTTCCAGGCAGGGAGGACCTGGCATGGCAGTTCGGGCTGGACTGTTCCCATGAGGCACAGGGTCAAGACTGATTTGCATATGGCTGGGTCCAAACTGGAATGGCATGGTGAGCAAAAAAACGATGGATTTAGGCCCAGATCTCTGTACTGGGGTGCATGTATGACATTGTTCTGCATTCTGTCCATCAACTGTTGTTTTTGCAACTATTACAATTCCACAACATTCAAAGAGATACCCTTGGTATTCTAAGGGGTACTGATGACGCACTGCATGGAATGTCTAAGGCGATCAGCATGTTGGCTGAATTCAATCTGTGTGCCCTTGCTGGGAGGGAAGATACTATATCTATCTCATACATGTCAGCCATGTTTCTGCAACATAGGGCACCGAAGTGTCCAAGGCAGACGTGTAATGAAACCCTAAGTCACAACATCTACATTTCATCTGAGTGCCTGTTATAGAAGAATGAGAACAATCAGGTACTGGAACAGCTTTGACAGGGGCACTGTCTATGTAAGTTTCATTATTTTTAGTTAAATTATTTGGCAAGACTTAGCACAAAAAGAGCAGTGTAAAGCTTCACAGGAAACGTGTATTACCACAGGAATATCTAAAAACAGACATAGAACAGTGTGGTTTGTGGGGTGCTGGAGACACCAGAATACTGAAATTAGTATATAACGGTTAATGCAGATAGGAAAATGTGATTGGAATAGTATATATACAGAATATATGCTTTGCATCACATATAGTTACATTACGTTATGCATTTTTACACGCTGAGCCACACTGAAGTAAGCTGAATTTCCCAGAACCACATACCTTTGGTTCTGAAGTCCTGAAGTCAGGACTGGAAGCTAGATATCCAAGATGAATGGTAACTCAGACACTGTTACCAAATTTCCAGCCACTAAATCTATCCAGTATCACAGAAATTCCTAGCATGCTCCCATCTGTTAAACACCCTCTAGAATATCTATGTCCTTGAGTAAGAGATGTTTGTTTAGTGGCACTTACTTAGCCTCTAACTTAATCATATCCCCAGCTTCCAGCTACGAGTTTGTTCTGGAGGTGTGGAAGATATATGAGCTTAAGGAGAACAATGGCATTCGGGAGCTAGTGTTGGTGAAGAAGTAGTTCATACCCAGATGAGCCATTTCTTAACTTGTTTGCCATTCCGCTTCACACACTCGGGGGTTATTTCTGTCTTTCTTCAATGACCACAGCACATTTAGTCAAAGTGCTTCAGACAAGCTAGTACACTTAATTAAGGTAATGCAATATGTACAAAAGAGAAGTAGAGATTGCTTGCCGGTAGCTGCAGTTCTTCTGCATCAGTACCTTTCATCAAATCAGGTTTTGAGTTATTTTCTCATAGTCAGGCAGAGTATGCCGTTACTTTACTACAGCAGTATTATAGGTACACACATCACATTAGTCTATGCAACCAATCCTCTTTAAACAGATTGGTAGATGTTTGCCAAACTATTGCATAAATACTTTAATTACTTAGGAGGTGGTGGGTCTTCTACAAATGTCTCCATAAGCTTACAGTTGTATAAGTAACACTCTTCATGAGGAAAAGAATGAATCAAAGGATTCATTTTTACTATTGCATCAAATTGGGTTGTTGGTTGTGATGGATGCGAGTCCTTCATAAGTAATACGCTGTCAAATCTCTCGTTATTAAGGACCAAGTACCTTATTATAGAACTTGATTCTCAGGGCGCAAAGCAGAACAGTACAAGGCCTACTCAGGAGATGTGGTGTGGGCTACTAGTACCCCCCCCCCACCTCGCTGGAATGCAACAACTCTCACATCATTGTCCACTCAGTGCTTTTTCGTATTAAAAGGTAAAATACTTTATAAAATATATGCTACTAAATACTATACATCAATTACATATATATATATATATATATATTCATTTGAAAAAGGCTCGGACGAGCCGAAACGTTATGGCGGCATTGAGGATTAAATAATTTTTTGCACTTACAAATTTGGTCCGTGTCCGTTGTTGCAGGGAAGAACCTTCAAGTTCAACGCGGAAAGCAGTGATATATATATATATATATATATATATATATATATATATATATATATATATATGTTAGAAATGGGGGTCTTTAGTTGGCAGAGGTAGGTACCTTTGTCCAAATAGGGACCCTTGCTTCTAGTCAGGATAAGGGGGAGACACACTTTAGATAACCCCTGCTCACCCCCTTGGTAGCTTGGCACGAGCAGACAGGCTTATCCCAAAGGCAATGTGTAAAGTATTTGTACCAACACTCACAGTAATAACATCACAAATGGACACCACACCAGTTTAGAAAAATAAAGCATCTTTATCTAAACTTAACCCCTTCAGCGCGGCGCGGATTTCCGCGCTGTGCTGAAGGTTCTGAGCGCGGGCGGGGCTATGACGGAGCGGTTCCGTCATGCGCACAGCGCAACCGACGCTTATGACGGAACCGCTCTGTCATAGGCGTCGAAGGGGTTAACAAGACCAAAATGACAAAAATCCAACATACAAGTATTAAGAAAAATGACTTTCAAAAGGTTTTAGCAACTGAGTCCATAGAAAATGATGGATGTGTGATTTCTTGCAAAGTACCTGTTGTTGCGACAAAATTCACCAAGCCAAACAGCTGCAGCGATGGGAAGCGTCGAAAAACAAAGAGATGCGTCGATTCCTGAGACCTTCGTGGAGGCGATGCGACAGTTCCGCTGGACACAGGGGAGCGGTGCGTCGGGTCCGGTCTGTAGGGGAAAGCGATGCGTCGATTCTGAGACGACTCTGATCCATGGATGATGCGTCGGGGGGAAAACTTGCCGCACAGGGACGATGCGTGGAAATCGGGGCTGCGGCGGCGAACGATGCGGCGGCGTCGAGCGGCGCTGTGTCGATTTCTTCAGCCGCGATCCCTCGATGTGTCGATTCTTGCAGCGGCGACAGGCGCTGCGTCAGTATCAGCAGCGGCGTGGCAGTGCGCCGAGATTCTATGGTGTTGCGTCGGAAAAACTGTCACAAGAAGCGCAATGCGTCGATTTTCTTGTTGTTACATTGCTTTCCAGCTCACAGTAGCAGTAGCAGAAATACCCTCCAGAGGCCACACACAGCCACAGGCACTCCTGGCAGGTCAGAACTCCCAGCAAGGAAGTTCAGGGGAGCTCGGGGTGAAGTCTTTGTGTTCTTGAGACTTCGAAACAGGAGGTGTTGGAAGCAGGAGTCCCCGTCCCGCGCCACTGTCACAAATGCGAGACCCGGGACTCCCCACTCAATGTTAGGCCAAGTAAGGACACCGTTTGAGATAGACCTGCTCACCCCCTTAGTAGCTTGGCACGAGCAGCCAGGCCTATCTCCAAGGCACGAGTGTACAGTATGTGCAACCACGCTCACAGCAACCCACTGGTGACACCACAAATGGACTCCACACGAGTTTGATAAAAACGAGTATGAACTTTATGTAAAAAGATATACGATCAGACCACACGATACATAAGCCAACATATAATAAAGGGTAATATTCGTTCCAGCTGGTTGGTAGGTTCAAATCCCAACCACCGCTTTCAAAATGCTATGCTGGTCGTAATGCTAGAATCACACACGTTGCAATGGACAAACAATAGTGCGTTGCGTAACGATACAATCCTGTTCTGGGCACAGGAGAAATAATACAATGCGTAACGATACACCCCGGTACCTGCAATGGGAGAAATAATGCAATGTGTACCGCTACAATCATGTACTGTGCAATGAAGGAATAATGCAATGCGTCACACCCCCATCCCGTACTTTGCAATAAAGAAATAATGCAATGCGCACCGCTACAATCATGTACTTTGCAATGAAGGAATAATGCAATACGTAGCTACAATCATGTACTTTGCAATGAAGAAATAATGCAATGCGGGCCGCTACAATCCTGTACTTTGCAAGGGAGAAATAATGCAATGCGTAGCGCTACAATCGTGTACTTCGTTATGCAGAAATAGTGTCAGGCGTCCTAAGACAGTCCGGCAGTTCGTTAGCAGCAATATTGGCAATGTGTATTACGACAGTCAGCCTCTTCGATAACAGTTGCCCCCCACACGTATCAACGATGACACAAAGTACAGCTTCCCACTCTGGCCCCAGTACTGCCGCTCCTGAACGCAGTACGGGCCCCACTCTGAGCCGAAGCAAAGGCTCACGCCGCCAGAAGGTCTGAGAGGCCGAGAGAGTGTCCCTCCGAGCCCGCGCCCCGCCCAGGCAGTGATCCACGTTACCTGGGGGCGCGACCCCACTCTCCTCTCCTCCTTCAGCGAACTGGGCCTTCCGTGTAGAACTTTCTCAATGGGCCTCAGCAGCTCGGCCTGGCAGCTCAGCTCCTCCGGGCTGCCGGTCCGGGCCGCGACTGTTAAGAAGGTCTCAGGCGGCCGCAGGGCACACGTACCCCACGCCCCTGAGATTACGTTACTCCGGGTGCACTTCACCACAGCACCCTTGGGTCTCTTCTGGCACGAAGCCACACACACAACGCTGATGGGACTTCATGTCGACTCCGAGTGCACACGATGATCAGCCGATCACCTCCACAGTCCCAGGTTGCACCAAAGCACGCACACTGCTTCACTGAGACTTACTCCAACTCCGGTGCCCCGATATCCAGGCACTCTTCACCAACGCCTTCGGCCGCACCCAGACACGCTCACCGTGTCCGAGCCTCACTTCTCCTCCGGTGCACTCGACGACCAGGCGCTCTTCACTAGTGCCTCCTGTGCACCACGACACGCACCCTGCGTGTCCGAGACGCACTTCTCTTCCGATGCACCCGCTGACCAGGCGCTCTTCACTAGCGCCTGTGGTGCACCACGACACGCACCCTGCGCGTCCGAGGCTCACTTCACCTTCGGTGCACACGTGGACCAGGCGCTCTTCACCACGTCTCCTGTGCACCACGACACGCACCCAGCGCGTCCGAGTCTCACTCCGTGTGTCCAAGTTCACAGGGCACACCTTCCGAGGGTCTCAAGCTGCCACAACACGCGCCCACCGCGTCGCTTGAAACTTCTCCGGAAACTTTATGTTCCTGTGTTTCCAAACAGGGAGCCAGCTCACCTCGGGCCCTTGGGGGGTAACAAGACACAGCACAAAGTACAGTCTTCTTCAAGCAGGGGGACCCCGTGTACACAGCACAGCCCCAACAGCCTCTTCCTTGGTTAGAACAGCAAACTGCAGACCAGCCCCAGATCACAAAGCAAGGGTTGGTCCTTCCCCAGCAGTCTCTTCAGTTGTTCCTTCCTTAGCAGAGGTTCCTCTTGACCAAGAAATGGGTCCAAGCCTTTTCAGTCTCAATCCATTTCTATTCCATTCCCCCCGTTCAGGGGTCTCAGCTCTCCTAGTTATACCCCTAAACGTCTTTGAAGTTCGTTGTGCTCAGGGGTCCCTGACCCCTGCCTAAATCAGTTCTGGGTGTCTCCTCCCAGTGGCAGCCTTTCTCCCTTTGATACTGGGGGTCTGGATCATTAATCACTCAGCAGGAGATGGGTCAATTGTTTTATAGTTGCAACCCAGGCCTCTTCACCTCCCGGTGCATTTCCTCGCCTGCTCTCTAGCTGCAGGTCAGGCTGGTGCCATCTCTACCCCTCCCTGGGTCAAGACCTCCCCCGGCTCCTCTCCCCTCTCAGATCCAGACAGTCAATCCACATTCAGCAGAGACACACAGAAATGCTTAAAGCACAAAACTCAGCCACTTTCTAAAAGTGTGGCTTTTGAACACACAGTGACAAAACCACTTTCATAGAAAGAGGTGTTATGACGCTGGGAGTTCCTACATACTAAACTTCACCTCTCCATTTTAAACTGATGGGAAACTAGGCTAACAAACACAATACCCAGCCTCCCCCATTCTGTCCTATGGGCAGAATGGCCTTTCACCAGTGAAAAACGAAATGGAGCGTTTTCCACTGTCAGGACATGACATACACACCTCAGTATATGTCCTGCCTTTTATTTACACTGCACCCTGCCCAGGGGCTACCCGGGACCTACCACAGGGGTGCCCACTGTGTACGCAAAAGGGAAAGTAATGCCTGACAAGTGGTTACACTTGTCAGGACAACATGCTAACTTAGCACACAGCAAAGTCCTTCTCCTTTCCTTGGCAGAAACAGCAACTGCAGGCCAACCCCAGACACACAGCAAGGGCAGAACTTCTACTCAGTTTCTCCAGCTCTTCTCCTTGGCAAAGGTTCCTCTTGAGTCCAGAAGTAGTCTAGAGTCTGGGGTTTTGGGTCTGATACTTATACCCCAAAATGTCTTTGATCTCTTTGTGCAAGGGGCTCTGAGCCCAGTTCAAACCAGTTCTGGGGGGCACTCTGCAAGTGCACAACAACATCCATTGTCAGTGAGCCTTGGCTCCAGACACACCACAGGGGGGCGGAGCCATCATTGTGGAAGGCAGGCACAGCTCCATTCAGGTACAGGTGCTACTCCTCCCACCACTCCATATGCAGATCAGGCTTATTCAACCTAGTGCTGACTCACCCAGACTCCTGGAGCCACTGCACATCCCTAGCCCCTGTCACTCCAAAGCCAGACAGTCAATCCACAAACAGGCAGAGGGGCACAAAATTGTTAAACAAGAAAATACCAACTTTCTAAAAGTGGTATTTTCAAACCTAGAATGTAAAAATCACCTTTCCTAAAAGATGCATCTTTAGATTCTGAGTTCAGGCATATTAAGCTTTACTTTCCTATCTGGTCCCAATGGTAAGCTATATTTATAAGATGTTATAAATTAACTCCCATGCTTTCCTATGGGGACAGATAGCCTTACAATAGTGAAAAACTAAATTGGCAGTATTTCACTATCAGGACATGCCACACACATCAGGGCATGTCCTACCTTTCACATACACCGCACCCTGCCCACAGGGGTACCTTGGGCCTACCTTATGGGGTGACTAACATGTAAGAAAAGGGAAGGTTAGGGTCTGGCAAGTGGGTGCACTTGCCAAGTCGACATGGCAGTTAACAACTGCGCACAGACACTGCAGTGGCAGGTCTAAGTAACCTTTTCAGAGCTACTCATGTGGGTGGCATAATCAGTGCTGCAGGCCCACTAGTAGCATTTGATTTACCAGCCCTGGCACACTTAGTGCACTTTACTAGGGACTGACCAGTAAGTCAAATATGCCAATCATGGATAACCAATCATGTTCACAATTTACACAGAGAGCATATACACTTTAGCACTGATTAGCAGTGGTAAAGTGCCCAGAGTCCTAAAGCCAACAACAACAGGTCAGGAAAAAATAGGAGGAAGAAGCAAAAAGTTTGGGGATAAGCCTGCAAAAAGGGCCAAGTCCAACACAACCCCCTTCCAGCCTAAAGCCAGGGTAGACCAATCCATACCTCGATGGGCTTCCCGGCTTGGGGCAATAGAACATGGAACCTGGCCCGCAACATCAGGGGTCTATTCCCATTCTATGCCTTCCTGAACCCAGTTGGATCCCTCTATCCATACTCTCAGGACCCCCTAAGCTGACCCATGGGGAACCCATCTCCTCACCTGTGGACTCCATCTGTGCAGCGCCTAAACTTACTTTGCTCACAGATGTGTCCCAACAGGCAGACAGTACCCACATAGACAAGACAGTGGTGTGGCCCCATCCACACCCGTGGTAGGACTCCTGTCCCCCTCCCAGGGGCAACTCTTCCCACTAGGACAGCAAGCCACAGTGGCCACTGACAACTGTCAGTGATGAGAGCCAGGCCTCATGCCTTTCAGGCCTCTCTAACCTCTGTGGCATCAGAAAGTGGGGGATGGTAGCCCCAGGTGCCTGACACCTTTTGTCCACTCTCCCTCCTGCCAAGTCAGGTATGGCATCCTGACACTGGCCCACCAGCCCAGGGTCTGTACCCTGCGGCTGGACAGGAGACGGGGTGGGCTCTCCCACACCCTGTTCCCCTCCCCAGGGATTTGCATCCCCCCACCGGGAGCAGTCCCCCTCGATTCCAGAATTGTCAGGGCACCTGTGGCAGGTGTTCTGCACAATTCCCCCACCAGTTCAGGGGTGCTATCCTGCAACTGGTACACCAGCCCAGGGTCTGTACCCTGCGGCTGGACACAGGACTGGGGTGGGCTCTCCCACACTCTGTCTTCCTCCCTGAGGCTCTGCACCCTCCCACCTGGAGTGATAACCCCAGAAGACAACTTGGTAGGGGCACTGTTCACACCCTGAACCTTGTCTTCCAACCCAGGGTCTGTACCCTTAGGCTGGACCTGTGCCTGCAACCCAGGACTTCCGGGGGAGTACACCAACGCCCCCCCAAGGGAAACACACTACTCATGAGCTGTATGAGAGTCTGCTGGCACAGGTCTCCAGCCTCCTGTCTACTTGACAGAGCATGAGGACCCCCCAGGCCAGAAGTGACCTCACCAGGTTAAGTCCTGGGGTGCTCTGACCTCAGAGTTAGCAACCCCTGACCCACTGGTCCTTCCACTGGGGACAGCGTCCCCCTCACCCTTTTCTCTGGACTCATGCACCCTCCCCACTGGAGCGGTCCAGCCAGACACCAGAACTGGTGGAATGCTTGCTACAGCAGTCCCCCCTAGTCCACCTGACACTTTGGGATCCCCCTCAGGGGATGGCCTCTCGGTACAGACTAGGCTTCCCTCCTGGTGTTCACTCATGGAACCAACCAGGCCCAGGGACCGGGTTTCAGGCACCTTGGGACACAGCCCACTCCCACTCCTTCTCCTCTGAGACAGGACATGGGACCCTACACCCCTCCCACTACTCCAGGACCTATCTGGGCTACCACAAACCTCCACGACCTCACTTGGTTGGGGAAAACCTGAGCCACCCCCTTCAGGATAACTCCCAAAAGCTTCTTCAGACCCTCTGGAATCCAACAAAAGGTCTGCCTCCAGTGTAAGCTCCCTGGGATCAGAGAACTCACACTCCACCGGCAGGTGGCATAGCTCAGGAAAACAGGGACTTAAAATATGCTCTCCAACAATTGAATCACACAGCCCCCACAAGTGTTAACCAAGCTACCATTTGCCTCACCATCCAGTGCCTCACACAAGTACCGCACCCCACTATCCTGAGATTGTCAAGACAGTGTCTGACTGTCTCGGTCACTCAACCCACACTCTTCTGGGCGGTCTCCACACTCGCACATCAAGGCTTCTATCATGGGGGAACCCCTCTCCCTGCACCTCTCATCTAGAGTCAGTAGAGTGTCCCTCCCACCACTAGGAATATGAACCCTTGTGCCAGTTCCCCAATTCACCTCAGAGACACTGCACACCACTGGAGCTACCTCATACCCTGAACCCCTTGCTGTATGTCAACCCCCTCCTTCAAGTCAGGCGCCACATCTCTGGGTGTGTGCACTTCTCCCTCAGCACTAGACACTACATTTTTGCTGCCACCATCTGAGCTGGACTCTACCTCCAACCCAGGCAAGCTCACTTCATGAGCTACACACGTCCTTTTTCTTAGCTTAGACACTCATGGCCTCAAGCCTTCTGAGCTCCTCATCAAGCTCTCTCATTCTCAGTTCATGTGCCAAGATCAATTTCTTCTCTTCCAAGACATAAGCGTTCCTGCTCTCCTCTGCCTTCATTCTCATGACCTCTAACTCATGATCTCTGGCCCTTTGCCTTTCCTCCAAATCCTCTGGAGAAAAATTCCTGGAAGAACGATTGCTGTCAGCCCTAGAGGCTGCTCTCCCAACAGGCCAATCCTGGGATCTGAAATGGCCTTCTGGCACACCCCCATCCACATCTGCATCATCTGTCTCCCCAGCTTCTCTGGCCTCCCACCAGGCCCCTATGGCCTTCTGTAGCTCCTCTTGCCTAGAGTTACTCCTCATGAGACATCCAAAGCTCCTGCAGAACTGCCTGAGTTGTTCTACTTTGTAACTGCTTAACATTTCAATGTCAAACTCCAATTCTGCAGCCTCACTTGCTGGTTTACTACTAAGAGACATGGTGCGTGGATACTCATGGGTCAGATCAAAAATAGAAAAAAAATAAAACAGTATGTGGTTGCGTAGTGGTCTGCGCTAAACTAGTGATGCCCACCAATCACTGTGGGTCAAGAACAAATACAAGTTCAAATCCTCACCGATGACCACCAATGTTAGAAATGTGGGTCTCTAATTGGCAGAGGTAGGTACCTTTGTCCAAATAGGGACCCTTGCTTCTAGTCAGGGTAAGGGGGATACACACTTTAGATAACCCCTGCTCACCCCCTTGGTAGATTGGCACGAGCAGACAGGCTTATCCCATAGGCAATGTGTAAAGTATTTGTACGAACACTCACAGTAACACAGTGATAACACCACAAATGGACACCACACCAGTTTAGAAAAATAAAGTATCTTTATCTAAACTTAACAAGACCAAAACGACAAAAATCCAACATACAAGTATTTAAAAAAATGACTTTCAAAAGGTTTTAGCAACTGAGTCCATAGAAAACTATGGATGTGTGATTTCTTGCAAAGTACCTGTTGTTGCGACAAAATTCACCAAGCCAAACAGCCGCAGCGATGGGAAGCGTCGAAAAACAAAGAGATGCGTCGATTCCGGAGACCTTCGTGGATGCGATGCAACAGTTCTGCTGGACGCAGGGGAGCGGTGCGTCGGGTCCGGTCTGTAGGGGGAAGCGATGCGTCGATTGCGAGACGACTCCGATCCGCGGGTGATGCGTCGGGGAAAATTTGCCACACAGAGACACGATGCGTGGAAATCCGGGATGCGTCGGTGACCGATGCGGCGGCGGCAAGCGGCGCTGCGTCGATTTCTTCAGCCCCGATCCCTCGATGGGTCGATTCTTGCAGCGGCAACAGGCGCTGCGTCAGTTTCAGCAGCGGCGCGGCAGTGCGGGGAGATTACTCTCGCACCATGGTGTTGCGTCGGAAAAACTGTCACAAGAAGAGCGATGCGTCGATTTTCTTGTTGTTGCGTTGCTTTCCAGCACCCAGTAGCAGAAACAACCTCCAGAGGCCACACACAGCCACAGGCACTCCTGGCAGGTCAGAACTCCCAGCAAGGAAGTTCAGGGGAGCTGGGGGTGAAGTCTTTGTGTTCTTGAGACTTCGAAACAGGAGGCAAGCTCTACTCAAGCCCTTGGAGACTTTCCTCAAGCAGGGGACACAGTACACAGCAAAGCCCTTCTCCTTTCCTTGGTAGAAACAGCAACTGCAGGCCAACCCCAGACATTCAGCAAGGGCAGAACTTCTCGGTTTCTCCAGCTCTTCTCCTTGGCAAAGGTTCCTCTTGATTCCAGAAGTAGTCTAGAGTCTGGTGTTTTGGGTCTGATACTTATACCCCAAAATGTCTTTGTTCTCTTTGTGCAAGGGGCTCTGAGCTAAGTTCAAACCAGTTCTGGGGGGCACTCTGCAAGGGCACAACATCCATTGTCAGTGTGAGCCTTGGCTCCAGACACACCACAGGGGGGGCGGAGCCAGCATTGTGGAAGGCAGGCACAGCCCTATTCAGGTACAGGTGCTACTCCTCCCACCACTCCAAATGCAGATCAGGCCTATTCAACCTAGTGCTGACTCATCCAGGCTCCTGGAGCCACTGCACCTCCCCAGCCCATGTCACGCCAAAGCCAGACAGTCAATCCACAAACAGGCAGAGGCACACAAAATGGTTAAGCAAGAAAGGATACAAGTGGACTTCATCCCCCGAGCAGCAGTGCGCCAGGAGCTGCGTTTGCAGAGTGGTGTAAAAAGGGGGTGTGGCCTCGGACCACCTCTCTGCAAACCAGCTATGTGGCGCTTACTGGAGGTACCTGGTGGGCTAGTTGGCCCCCAGGGACCCTCAGTATTCATGGGGACTTAATTTCCCAACTTACAACGCGCCAGGGGGCGCGTTTGCACAGTGGTGGGGAAAGGGGGCGTGGCCATTGTACACCTCTCAGCAATCCCACAGTGTGGGGCTTACTGGAGGTAAGAGGTAGGCTAGTTGGCCTCTAAAGGACCCCCAGCAGCAAAGGGGACTTCAATCCCCATCCAAGAGCGCGCCAGGGAGCTCGTTTGCAGAGTGGTGGGCAAAGGGGGCGTGGCCTGCTATGAGAACTGCTGTGTGGGACTTACTGGAGGTAATAGGAGGGGTAGTTGGCCCCCAAGGTTGTCCTTGGGGGGTCAACTACCCCTCTTGTTACCTCCAGTAAGTCCCACACAGTGGGATTGCTAAGACGTCTTCGGAGGACATGCCCCCCTTTCTCCACCACTCTGCAAACGCGCCTCCTAGCAGACTACGGGATGGGGGATGAAGTCCAATTTACTCCTGAGGAACTTTGGGTGCCAATAAGCCCTTCAAGTACCTCCTTTAAGTCCTATGCAGTGGAATTCCTGAGCGCTGATTGGAGGCCCAGCACCCTTTCTCCACCACTCTGCAAACGTCACTACTACTTAAAGAAGCATCTTTCTGCACCTCTGACTTAGAGGTAGTTTTAATCTCCCTGCCCTATTATGTACTAGCAAAAGACACACAATTGATGGACGGAATGCAGAACAAATCAAAACATTCACCCCCAGTCAAGAGATCTGGGTTAAATCCATCATTCTTTTGCTCACCATGCCACCCTAGTTTAGACCTGGCCATATGCAAATCAGTCTTGACCCTGTGCCTCATGGGAACAGTCCAGCACGAACTGCCAAGCCAGGTCCTCCCTGGACCGGAAACAAGCATCCTAGGACTGGTTTCGGGGTTTCACCCCTCATTAGCCAGGATAGCTTGATTCCAGTGGCACAGTGAGCCTGGGACCCAAGTCTGGGCATACCCGGCCCACTTATGGCGAGGAAGCAAAAGACACACAATTGATGGACGGAATGCAGAACAAATCAAAACATTCACCCCCAGTCAAGAGATCTGGGTTAAATCCATCATTCTTTTGCTCACCATGCCACCCCAGTTTAGACCTGGCCATATGCAAATCAGTCTTGACCCTGTGCCTCATGGGAACAGTCCAGCCCGAACTGCCAAGCCAGGTCCTCCCTGGACCGGAAACAAGCATCCTAGGACTGGTTTCGGGGTTTCACCCCTCATCAGCCAGGATAGCTTGATTCCAGTGGCACAGTGAGCCCGGGACCCACGTCTGGGCATACGTATGTACTAGGGCCTTACAGAGGAGGTCATGCCAATCACAGGGGTACTCCAACGCATAGTGTTCCCTAGTGTATGTAAGTGTTTTCACTGTATTCTACGTGTCTTTTAGCATTGCACTGGCTCTAGGCCTGGTTAGTCAGAGTCAGTTACCACCAGTACCCGTCAGCAAAACGTTGGGGGCACAGGATGACTTTGCAACAAGACCTCTTTCTGCTCCTCTGTTGGTTCTTTGTGCACATCTTTTGCTTCTTTTGCACCTTTCTTCGTATTTCTGGACTTCTTTTGCCTCTTTCTGCATTTCTCTTGCTTCTTTCTGCGCATTTCTTCCTCTTTCTTCCTCTTTCTGCACATGTCCTACCTCTGTAGGCATAAGTAGAAATTAGCATTTAAAAACTTTTGAAATTCACTGAAAAAACCATAGGTTTCAGGGACGTTATAGTTAGAAATTAGCATTTAAAAAACCTTAGAAATTCACTGGAAAAACCACAGGTTTCAGGGACGTAATACTTAGTTGGACATTTCACTTGTACAAAACCAGAGAAATTCGGCCATTATAGTTAGTTCAGCTAACTATAACTCGCGCCCCCGCAATGCACTGCTGATTACGTCACATATTACATCATTCATGACATGGTCAGTGACATCACTGATGACATCATCCACGTGATAATCTGATGCACCTCTTCATACCCTAATATGACCTTTGATACACCCACTCTAAAATACAGACTAGCATTTTCGAAACCATAGACACACCAATACCAGTTACTACATACCCACACACTGATTCCTAGGTCTACACACACATCCACTCATTCACCCATACATGCAGTCAACCATCAATACGGCACTATCATATGCACTCATATACCTATACAGACACTCACACCGCCACTCATCCATAGAGTTACTCACACACCTAGTCAGTCATGCAAAGAATCAATCACACTCCCATTTACTCACCTATACAGTTATACACACACCACCTCACTTATTCAAACATACTAACACATACTTACACTCTTATACAATAAGTAATACAAGCAGACACTCATTCATACAGCCACTCTCACATATAGTCATTTATATACTCCAACACTCACATATACTGCCTTTCACATATGTAGTTACTCACACATGTACCACTGAGACATCTAAACACTCACCAACACACCCACCCATACACTCACCCACCCATACAGCCCTTCACAGATGTACTCTTGAACCCATACACCCAGTGAATCACCCACTCACATCTATGCACAAAAACACACACCCCCCACCCACCCACACAGACACTCAGGCACCCATACAGATACTCAGACAACCAATCAATACCCCATATAGACACTCATGTAGCTACTCACCAACCCATGCAGCCGCTTACACACCAACTGACAGACTAATACATTCACACAGTTTAGTCACTAACCTATGCATTCAGTAAGACACGATTAATCACTCACTTATACAGTCAGTCACGCACCTACTAAATCATCCATTCAGACACTTATACACCCACTCATTCTTCAATACACCTTGGCATATATATATATATATATATATATATATATATAACATTTAAACTTTACAGAAACACAGTCACTGGATGATGTCATCAGTGATGTCATTTGAGATGTTATCAGTGATGTCATCAGTGATGTCACTGACCATGTCATGAATGATGTAATATGTGACGTCATCAGCAGTGCATTGCGGGGGCGCGAGTTATAGTTAGCTGAACTAACTACAACGGCCGAATTTCTCTGGTTTTGTACAAGTGAAATGTCCAACTATAACGTCCCTTAAACCTGTGGTTTTTTCAGTGAATATATATATATTAATACACACATACAATCTGGATGCCTTTGGTGACTCTTGCAGAGCAGATCAAACCCTCGGCAAGCCCTGAACCCATAATCATGACCCCGCCCCCAGTCTTTCTTCTATCTTACCCATGATGCCACTGCATCTTTAGAGCCAGCCAACAGGGATCCCTGAACTTTAGAAGCTATGTGCAAAAGTACAGGCTCCAGAGAGTTTTAAAACTACAAAAAACTCTCCCAGTGGCATAAATGCAACTTCCTGGGAGACTTAAAGTGACTCTCTGGGAACAATCTTGAGGGATTTTACACCTCTAGCAGTCCCCTACACTCTAAAACTGTTGATGGTGCTCCTGGCCTTCACCGGCACCACAAAGGTTAATATGCAAATTTTTGGGGAGCTTGCATGATTGTATTATACCACTCGCATGGAGGGCAAGTGGGAATGGCCACAGGGTGTGCCAGCACCCTCCAGGTATGGACAGAGGGGCAGGAGGACACCCACCTTGCTCAACATCGCATGGGTATGGGGTCTCCTGGGACAGTTCTCAATACATCGAGCCCCATGAGTTGGGCTACAAGTGGATCCGAGGAAGAGGTTTGCTTGGGGTCCCCTCCCCACTAAATTAAATAAGTAAGGTGGCACCAACCTTGGTGGACTCTTTAGTAATTTCGGTGGAGCGCTATCGGTTTGGTTTCCCGCCTCGCCTTTGGGAACCAACATTCAGGTACTGTTTTTTCTGGCCCCATAGATCTGATTTGCTTAATTTTGGTGTTGTTTTGCTCCTGGTGGCATGTTCTAGCCTCCTGGAGCATTGTCTTCTGGTCTCCTAGCCTTTAAAGATTACTTTTTATTGGGAGGCTTTATTTTGCTGCTCTCTTGCCAGGCCTGTCCTGTGTTTGGGCTCCTGATGCCCTCTGCTGCTATGGCTGGCTTCTTCCACAGACAAGCAAAACAATCTCCTTATTGCGCTCCCCAGGCTCTATGGTTTTGGCCATCCTGTAGGGCACCTGTGTGTCAGCAGTGGAGTCAGTGGCCAGTCCAGAGAAGTCACAGGAGAACCCTTCAGGGTCTCCCAGTAGGTCTATTCCCCTACTGTTCCTCAGGGGCCATAAGGGGGCCAGTGGCACTGGTCCTGGGTACTAGTCCTGGTTGCCAGCTGAAGTTTAAGAGTCCCAAAGTCCGTGCAATCCCAGGTCCAGTGTTTTCTCATGTGTTCCTCCCTTGTACAGGGGTTTTGAAGTGAGAGTGGAAAGTTGTGGAAGGTGGGTACCTCTGCCCAATCGGAGGGTGTCATTTAAATATGAAGACTTCAAGTTGTCTATTTAAAGACCTTGTTGGGAGCTTTAGCTTCGCCCTCAACTGACATAGTTGCCTGATCCATTCCTACCAAAGCTTCAAGGGGAGCCTCTCCTGTGTTGAGCTCCACAGGTCTGGCTTTATCCTTTGTTTACTTGGGCTTCCCAGGCTAAGTGCAGCATGAAGAGTTAATTAACACATTCAGATTTCCTCCCCGCCCCTTCCTTTCCCAGGAACTGGGTCCAGCACTATAATGGCTCCATTGCGCGTGGGCCCCCCCCCCCCCAAGATCCTCCTCCTGGCCAGTAGAGTAATTAACATGGCCTAGCAGAGGGGACAAAGGCATGGAATTTGAATACAGCTGAGCCAGGGAAGTATGACAATTCTCAAAGTGCCATAAGGTGTACAGTTATCAGAAAAGTGACAACTGTGTCTGCACTCAGTGTACATGTTTACTCTAAAATGTATACCCGACATATCTATTGGCCGAAGTATGACGAAACTATGCAGTGGTGCAGATTTCACCCATATGTTATAATGCAGTGAGCACACACTAAGTAAAACACTACAGACCTACACTATGAATGCCCACTCACAAAAAAATGGCTTACCTTTAACCTTTCTCACAATCCTCAGGAAACAAGACTGTTCATCAGATCTTCTTATGTACCAAGAAACACCCACAAAGTGAAACCTTGCAAATGAATATTTCGGTGATATCAAGCTACTTGCAGAATGCACAGCAGAATCGGGCTAGGTAAGAAAGTTTCAAGATTTGCACCAAAGTCAGTTTTCCATTTCATGGGGTTTGTATGTCTGGCTGTTGTTGAGCTGGAAGACTGCAAAAACGTTCTTACCATGTTCAGAAAACAATGCCTTGAAGAGCCATTCGGTCATGTTCAAGCAGACCAGAGTATGGTGCAGGGTCTGGCCCACCTTGTAAGATAAAAGGAGTGACGAACTCTGCATATTCACAGGTACTCCACTGTTTCTCCCACTTTGGGCCTAACAAAATTATCATGCATCCTTCCTGTTTCAACTCGCTTACAACTTTGGGGATTGGTGGTACTGGAATAGGTGAAACAAATATCTCTCACAAGGTATTTTTTAAATATTCCCCTAATGTCTTGTCAGTGACTGCTAACATGGCTCAGCATTTAGCATTCTGCACCATACAAAGAGATCAAGATTGGGCATTCCCACAAGCACTGAAGGTATCCTGTAACTATTGGTTGTCAAGTTCCGATTTGGTGCATGTTTCCTTTCTCTCTTTTAAGGCATCTGTTAAGTCATTTAGGAAAAGATCATTTCTGGGACAAGAATGAGATGAATGATCTTTGCATTTATGAGTTCCACCTCCAGCAAATGGGCAAGGAGCGTTTTTCCATGTTATCTCAAACACAGTGCATGTCGGTCTTTCATCATGGTCCACTTGCATTTTTCTTGGATCTTTATAAGAAACACTTGAAGGACCAATCATGCAAACATATACTACTGTGAGATCAGCACATTTAAATGTTTTGTCTTCTCTTGATTTATCCTTTTCTGGCTCCTGGAAGGACAGCCTGGTACAAAGGTTTTCACGGCTTACCACTATTGTAGAGCAATCAAGCATACTGGGTCGGAAAGTTTTGGTCTTCTCAGTGTCGTCTTTTTCATGCCCTTGGGGAGCCACATAATCATAAGTTATTCTTATGCACACCCTGCACCTAGAGTCTAATGAAATACATAAAGACATCACTCCCTTTACAAATTTGGATTTTCACCCTATGCATGTTCACTCTCTTCAAAGGGGTTTCCCTCAGTGAAACAGAGCTCGAATCCTGGCCTCTGAAAGCACTACGTTCAGCTCCAGCATATTGAAGTATGCACCCAGAAGAACTGGAGTTGGTCCTTGCTTTTTACTGAGAGACACTGCGATTTTATACGTTTTAAAGTGGATACTGTGAGAAAGTGAACTAATGGAACCCAGGGATCCCAACTGAATCATCCTTGGAATCTGGGGACCCCCACACAATGAGTTGAACCAAAAGAAAATACACAAACAATACACAAACAAGCAATCATGAAACAAATACACAAATTATGAAATATTTTAATTCACAAAACATATAATAAAAATATACATTTTAGTGGGAAGGTTGGAACTTTTCTAAATTGAATTAAGGTCACTCAATGTCCATGCTACGGGCCTAATTTAAGGTTTGGGAGATGGGTTACTCCGTCACAACCGTGACGGATATTCCGTCTGTCCTATTACAAGTGCATCATATCCAATGGCACTTGTAATATGGCAGATGGGATATTTGTTACATTTTTGACAGAGTAACCTCTCCGCCGAACTCTATATCAGGCCCTATATTCTGGTTGATGCACTTGCACTGCTCCCATGAATCAATCTGAGGATACAAACTTAATTTTTAGCCTCCAATTTAAAATGTCTTCAGATTTATTGAATGTTTAGAACTTTTCAGTGTTGCTTCTTTATTTATATACACTGTAATAATCTGTTAATATTATTTAATTTTCTAAGCAGTCATGGACCCCCGGAGTAGGCTTTGCAGACCCCCTGGCGTCACAGGACCACAGGTTAAGAACCTCTGGTGTAAAGCATTTAGAAGAACCTCAACAGTTAAAAAGTAAAAAATACATAATAAAAATAATTTGCCAATTTATAAAAACAGAGTAAAATATTATGAACAAAATGACTCCAGTATGAAAAAAATCTAAATGTGGAACCAGAGAGATGATTTTTTTTATATTAAGGAAAAATAGCACCAAAAAGCACAATTTGATGGTTGTCAATGGTTGGGGTAGCCTGGGACATCAGCCCAGTTTCAGGATAACCGCGATGGAAAGAAAATTAGATACACCAACCAGGTTTGACCCAGTAGACCGTTTTACCTTGGGACTTAGTCTTTTTTTCTGAAAATCAAAATCCTTCACGGAGGCAAAGCAGCAGGCTGTATCCAAGGAAGACCTCACGAAGTCAGATAGGCATAGGAAGAGGTCCCGCTGAAGTCACTGGTTTTGGTGGGAAAATCTCAGAGCAGGAGGAATTCAAATCTCATGCACAGGAAAGTCCTCCTGCCTGTCGGATACTTATGGTGCTGTCACCCGATCGAGATTTTTTTTTTTTGTACTTGGGGTCCGATTACGATGTCGGTCGAAAAAGCTCTGAACGGCAGTCGGAATCCCCTAAACCGTGTAGGAACCTATGTTTCCGGCTCAGTCGGAAACATTTCCGACAGACCGATTACAATGTTCTCGGTAGGAAAGCAAACCATTCAGTCAGTCCGAATGGTTCCGACCGGCTTTCGGAAACTCCGACTCGGTCGAAGCCAAACCATACAGCTCTACGGCCCGCGTTTCCGACCGACGTATTACGATGTCGGATTCGGACAGCCTTTCCGACTCTGTCCAACACGAAAAGGCTGTCGGAAACCGACTTTGGGGGCCCCTAGCAGGCTCCCCTTTATCCTGAGGCCTCTAGTTGGGGGCTGTGGGGGTACCCATGGGTCCTCTCTTTAAAACCATGCACAGTGTGGCAGGCACCATGGTGTGCCCGCCACAGGGTGCAGGGCTTTCCGCCACCACCCCCTTTTTTCAATGGGAGCCTGTGTTGTCGGTCGGAACACAGGCTCCCCTTGAAGTCAATGGGAGACTTTCCGAACAGTATTCGGAAGCATCGTAATCAGTCGTTCGGACTCGCAAGTCGGTCGGAACTGATTCCGACAAGGAGTCGCTCTGTTTGCTTTCCGACCAACATCGTAATGAGCTCCTTAGTTTCTTTTTTGGAGCTCAGAATCCTTCAGCGGGACATGTAGCAGTATCAGAAGGTGTGTTCCACAGGGTCCGCTAAATCAGATTGCAGCTGTGGAGAAGCTCAGAGCGGAAGAACCCTGTTTTCTTACACCCAGTGAGGTTGCGCCTTGGTTGGATAGGCTGGGATGGTTGTCCTGGTCCTCTGGAGATCTGCAAGTCCAATGTTTTCAGAGGTGACAGGCGAAGTACACTTACACATAGACAAGGATCTGAGGACCTCTGGAAGAGAACTTGGGAATCATGACTCACTCCAGAAAATGCCACCAAAAGGGTCCAGTCAGTTCTAGTTGATTCTTTTCAGCGGGGCACCTCAGGAAAAAGGCCTTGTTAAGCTTTTTGTAGCGCTGGAGCCACACAGAAGGTCAGCCAACTAACTCTTGGATTTCACCTCTTTGCCCAAGGTATGAGAGGGAGCAGGTCCAGTCCTTGAGGGCTCCTCTCAGGTCAGAGACAGCAGGTCCAGTCCTATTCTGTTCTTCTGCAGGTCCAAAAAGTGTTCTGAAGAGGGTGCCTCGAGGTGCCAAATTTATGCTCGGCACCAGCAAGTGGGTGGGGGAGATTCCTGGCTCTTTCTTAACCAATGGGGTAAAAGTTCCCAGGGGTAACCCTGCCCACTTTTGCTGCAGTTTGTTTGACCTACTTCAAACAATTCCACAGGGCCCCTCGCTCTCAAAATCCAAAATGGAGAACCCTTCTCCCCTTTGTTCAGAGAATGTGTGCCCATCCAGAAGTGTAGCCAGGGAAATGAGCAGCAACACCTTCCTTGGTCACTTCAAACTAGTCCATCCCATTAGCCCCTCGGCCACTTGCCTCGGAGACAGAAAAAAGCAAGGCCTTTTCCAGGTTTCACCAAACATTTACTTGTGACAGGGAAAGCTTCTTTCAAGTAGAATAAGTTTCTGGGTACATCCCAACCGTTCTTCCAGTCAGGAGAAGAGGAAAAAAATCGCCCCACACCCAAGCCATTGTCTGTGCTCTGGGAGCGGTTTTCACACCTAATCAGGTCTAAGCACTCACTGTGCTACTTCTGGAGAGCTAATGCAAATTAGCCTTCGGGAGCTTCAGGAAAGGAAAAGTTAACTTTGTAAGTGTTACTTTTCTTTAATATTTATTAAAACCTTACTTCACCATTAGGTCGGGATTTTAATAAATATTAAAAAGAGTGGTTTAATCACATTTCTAGCTCGTCCTCATCCAGAGAGAGCAGAATATTTAATCCTGCTTCTCCTTGTTTCTCTATGGGCCAGCCAGCCTTGCTACAGTGACAATAGTGTCACTGTAAGGACACACTCACTTTACATTTCTACATGTCCTACTTTTAAATTCCTTGAACCGTGGCTTGTGGTCTCAAGGTCTACATTGTGGTGACCCATTAATACTTAAAAAGTATGTTGTCTGCTGTCAAAAATGGGTATTTTGACAGGTTGGGTTGCAGGTTTAAAACTGCAGCAGTCAGGCTACATGAGTAGGCTTGGAGCCATGTTTTTTTCGTCACACTAGTGATGGCACAGTAGTGCTGTGGTTCTTAAGTTAAACAGGTAGAGCTGCCTACAAGGGATTTATTCTCAAAAATATGTTTTAAATAATGCAATATATCTTCTATCACGTGACCACTTACGTCACCTCAAACCATTTGAAATACACTTTAAACAATTAATTCAGTACATAAATTACAGTAACCAGGTGTGGTAAAAAGTAGTTTGATTTGTATTCAAAACATGCAAAATGGTTAATCAGTGACATTAAAATTTCACTGCCACGGGTGTATTTTGGGCACCATATACTATGACCTTGTAGGAAAATTCAATATGTCATTTAGGGGTTAACCAATTGTACCATGTTTTAGGGGTCAGAGCATGTGCACTGGGCCTGGTTAACAACGAGTCACAAAAGCAGCAGCATTCTAAATTGCTTTTGGCCACACAAAAATGGTGTGACCACCCAAAATGTTGAATCTTTTTCAAAGCAACTATGCCAATGCTAACTGAGATGGCATCACTATCAGCCAATCAACTAGACAGGGATAGACATATCTGCTCTGCTTTGTGTGTCAGTGCGTGAATATTCAAAGAGTCAGTTTTAAGTCAAACACCAGGACTCAGAATTAGTAGCAGGCACATGCACCACCAACCGCAGATACTGTCAATTATTTTGGAGGAAGAGAATGTAAAGGCATGAGTACTTCAAGTCTATAACCACCACAAAATTATCTTTGTGGCACATAAAAATTATATTGGACAATGTGGCCAAACAAAAGTTTGCTTACTGGTGAATTTATCTGGATACATATATCCAGAATGAGCCTTGATCCTCACAAATTGCCTTTCACATGGAAATAATGGTTATATGCACTCCCAAATGTTTTGACCCACCAAAATACTGCTTATAGTTCCTTTGAGTCACAAGCCCAAAATGTCCCATTTCTTTATAGGATGGTGTTTTACTTGTTAATTTCAATGTTGTGTTTAAAGCGTGGCTTTTAAATTCTTTGGCACTTCCCAGTATGGTCAAATATTACTGTACATGTCACCCAATTGTTGGACGTTATGGAATTTAAGAAAAAGAGGTGCCTGGAAACTTACCTCCACTGGGGGTGCAAAAAAAGTTGGAGAAGAGAAGACTTTGATTTGGTGCTGAGGCCTTGGGTTGAGGGGCACTTCTCCATCCACCACTGGAATAGTGGGACTGAGCACTTTAAGGATTCCATGGGTATGGAGCTTGATATCCATAGTAATAGTTCTGATAATTAAATAATGCTTGGCCCATGATCTTTCGGTGGATGTGGAAAGAGAAGTTCCTGTTTCCTTGAAGAGAGCTTTGTCACCTGGTTATTTCTACACCAGTTTTTATTGCCTGGAGTGTATATTTGACCAGTCTGCCTGCCACAGTTTTCGAAGATGCTCATGACCTCTGTTTTCCTTTCTGCTTAAGATACTCAAGGAAAAGGGCCAAACTGTTCCACACTTAGTGCCTATACCTTGAGTGCCAGATGGGTATTTGAGACCCTGGAGCCTACATACTCAATCTTTTTTCCCCATAGAGTCAGACAAAACAAAGCAGATGCCTACATTCTTGCATATAAACGTCATCTCATCTAGTCGGGAAGCCCTAGGAATACTGAGTGGGTAAACTGCATTGCTATTCCTCTTTTTCCTATTAATCATCCCTTCGATCAACTGGAATAGTCTCTTTTTCAAGGACTGATGCCCAAAGGCTTTTAGTTCGAGTTATTAATGGCATAAATGGTCAGTGATGTGTGGTCTCCACATACTCTGGTAGATGCCCACAGAATATCCAGGGAAAGTAGTCGTACAGGTACCCGAGACTGTACATTAGCCGGAGGTGCAAGATGAGGATGTACAGGCACTTACGGCATAACATACAGTTAAACATAGGTCTCCAGAAAAGCAATGGAGAAACAGGCCAATCATGAAGTAGCTGGAGATATCCCACAAGAAATGTCTTGCCCCTGTTCTGCATCTTTTCCTGCTTCTGGATGATTTTATTAATAAATGATTAGGTAAGTGAGAACATACATCATCTTTATAGAAGGAGCCTCTGATAGTGGCAAGGCAACTGCTAAAATTGTCTTCATGCTTTTCTCAAACAAAGATGGAACTGTAATTAAGAAGAGTCTCATCACGAAGGGTTTTTGGGGGAGTGATGGAGCTGCCATTGATGAGATCGGGTCAGCA